>CACVCL010027667.1:0-138167 GCA_902729485.2 Mus minutoides | reverse complement strand
AAGCCCAGGACCTCCCTTCCCACAGTGTCAAAATGCTGTGCTTACCAAATAGCAAAATGTGTGTCTTGTTTTCATATTTCTTGGGACTTGATATGAATTACTATAAATCCATGCAGTTAGCCATTTCAAAGGTCTGGACTGCTACAGGGCTTTCATCAGTAATCTGCCAAGTAAATTTTGATTCTGGCTAAACAAAACACTATGACTTTTTTTAATTTTCAGATAGATTTACATTTTGGACTTTTACTATGTAAGCTTGCTCTCTCCTGGATATGTTGATAAACAATTCTAATCTTAGCACGTAAAGGCTGAAGCTGGGGGGTCACAAGTCCAAGGTCAATCTGAGCAACATGGCCGTGCATATTACAAAGTAGAAAAGAGGCTGAGGGAATGCCCCTGTCCATAATGTGGCAGTTGTGCAGGCATGAGGACCTGAACTCAGTCCCCAGGATGAATTGAAAAAGCCAGGCATGGTAGTGCCCAGCCCTAACTAGCCAGCCTTGCATACTCAGCCATCTCCAGACCAAAGACAGAAACTATTTCAAAGACAAGGTGAATGGCTCTCAAGGAGTGGCATCTGAGGTTGACCTCTGTACTAAACACACACGTGCACACACACCTGCAAGCAAACATGAGCCCACATACACATGTACGCCCATACATTCATGTACCACAAAGCACATATACACAAAGTAAGAAAGGAGAAAAAAGAAAGTTTTAATTGTTGAGAATTCAAATCAGAAAGTACAAAATAAATAATTCTTGCCCACAAGGCTCATGTAATATTAAACAGTAAAATTCTTGTGATAAAACCTGAGTTATATGTAGTTAATCTGAATCCCTCTGCATCGCCTGTAACAAAGGCCATGAGCTAGAGGCTCCTGTCACAGGAGGAAAGCGCTGATCTCCATGGTGCTAGCACACTGAGGCCGACTATGCGGAAGAAGCTGTTTTCCTCTTAGAACAGAGTTTATCATACATAATAAAGCTGCTTAGGAAATTAAAAAATACTAAGATATGTATATCATAATAATTTTACTGTTCTCTTCTTAGTGTAATTTGTCCTAAATAGCTTCATTTTTTTAGTTAATCTACAGAGGCAGTTGCATATCTCATATTAAAATCCTTTTTTTTACATACATTCAGAGAAGACTGGAAAGTTATGATTTGTCTCTGATTCCTCTCCTGTTCTTAAAATTTGATCAGGCATGGTAGTGCATGCCTTTAGTCCCAGCACTCCAGAGGCAGAGGCAAGTGGATCTCCATGAGTTCAAGGCCAGCCTGGTCTACAGAATGAATTTAGTATATCCAGGGCACAAAGGAACCTTGTCACAAACAAAACAAACAACTGTGCAGCAGGGAAAGCTGTCCCTACCCCAAACAGGCAGCAGCACTTGGAGAAGGCCCTGCATCTCCCCAGGCAGTGCTGGAGAGCTGACCCAAGTGGCATGGGTACTGGAGTCCTGGCCCCATATAACTTATGAGTGTGGGAGAGCTAGCGGGCTAATCAACTCAGATACCACCCAGGCCTAGACCCAGGGCCAGGGCCAGGAATTGGGCCACCCCAGCATCTACCCCATCTGTGAACTGATAGAGAGCATGAAGGGGCTCATCTCCCAGAACCAAAGCTGCAGGAACTCATGGCACAGGGCAACAGCAGGCTAGCTGAGGAGAATCCTTCTGAGGATCCAGTACAGATGGATAGTGTCACAGAGACCAGAGGCCTTGAAACAGACAGTGACTCATTGCAATGAGCATTTGTGAGTTAGAGCTGTCTGAGAAAAGGGTGTCTGGTGAGATGCACAGCTTCCACAGTCAGAGTTTGGGTTATTGGCTTTGTTTGTTTTGTTTTGTTTTGTTTTGGTGGGAGGTTGCAAGAGCAAAAGGTGGATATGGAGAGACAGGGAGATGAGTAGGATTGGAGTCCGTGATGTGAAATTCAGAAGAATCAATAAAAAGAGTTTTTTTAAAAACCTGTGCACCAATGTCCTTCCCTAAAAATTCCTCCCGTACACATTTGGATAGAACAGAGCTCAGGGCACTCTTTCTTCAGAGAGAACACTCCTATAAAGTCCTCTTCCTTATCAGCCAGGGAATGTCCCTCACTCAGATGACACTTCCATTCAGAATGCCACATTCATCACCAAGTGACTGCAGGCAGAACTAGGCCAATCAAAGCTCTTTATTTCATCTCCAAAGATATGCAAAGCTTCATATGGAGACAGTGGGAAGCACCTGCAAGATTGCAGTCTAACAAAAAAGTGCAGGCAGACTCTGATTTTAAAGCTTTTCAATCTTTTAATTTCAAAATATTTAAGTAGCTTTAATTCTCAATATTAAAAAGTTAAACTCATAAAACTTAGTCATGTCCATTACTGTTCAAATGTTAACAAGGTAAATGGATAAGTTTTTTACCACTAAAGATTTTAGGACACAAGTCAGAGAAACCCCAGAGATGAAAGCTGACATCAAATTCCAGTTGAAAACATTTTTGGTTTTGTTTTCAGAATAAGTTTGTCTGGTGAACGATTTATATGGTTTATTTCTTTTCCTAGAAATACTAAGTTGCAGATCCAGAGTAGAATTACAGAATGAAACTCAGAAAATGAGAGAACAATTAGGCTCAATTTTGATGATCACTAAGCATATCAATAGTTTCTCCTGATTGCCTTATTGTCAATCAAGGAAATGTTAAAGCTCTTTGTGGGTTTCTTGTTTGTTTGTTTGTTTATTGTTTTATTGGGACTAGGACCTCATGCGTACAGGGCAGACACTTTTCTACTGAGCTACATTTCCAACCTTTGAAAGCTCTTAAATTCTCAAGTTACATAATAGAAGGTTTCAAAATCAATAGTACTACAGTTAGCTTTTGTTGGATTGAATTTATCACATTACTTACTGTGGAGATATAGGGGATGGTGATACTTCTCTCTTCTAAATAACACTGAGAGTGACTGCTAATATCTCGGTCTCAGTTATCCACTCACCGTATACCAGGTAGAAAGATGAGACCTGGTTTGATGGTCTGGGTCTGCTTAGTAAGGCGTGCAGCTATACAATAACTTCCCAAACTGAGCTAGAGTCATCTTCTCCTTGGACTATACTGGAGATATAAACTGCCTATAGTTTTTCCCTATAAAATTATCAATATTTTTGTTCCTTGTACCTTTTTCTTTTTCAGTCAAGAGAATCCATCCCTTTAAGTGACCTGAAATCAGAAGTATCACCCCGGATTTCAGCAGAGGACCTGATTGATTTGTGTGAGCTCACAGTGACAGGCCACTTCAAAACCCCCACCAAGAAAACCAAGTCCAGTAAACCAAAGCTCCTGGTGGTGGACATCCGAAACAGTGAGGAGTATCCTTGGCTGTGGTTGAAAGGGTGGCAGGGCCCTACTCCTGGATCTTCCTTTCCTTATACAGAATGTGTAGTGAAAGCAAAGAACATGTCTGGGATGCCTTTGAACTTGAATAGCTAAGTAAGCCTGAAACTGCATGTAAAAATGGCCTTGCACATTAAGAATTAACCAAATCAAAGTTATACAAATGTTTTCCAAACTCTACCCAGACATTTCGGGGGCGGGGTTGTGCATATAAGCTCGCACACACGTGTGTGTGTGTGTGTGTGTGTGTGTGTGTGTGTGTGTGTGTGTGTGTGTGTTTCCATTGCAGACCAAAGCCAGAGCACTAACTGACTGTGCTACAAAGCTCTCTACCACTGAACTCTGTCTGTAACCATCATACCTTTTTTAATATTTACTTAGTTTCATTTTGTGCATATGAGCATTTACACAAAAGTCTATAAGTGGAACTGGAATTATGGACACTTGTGAGCTGCCAAGTAGGTACAGGGAACTGAGTCTAGTCTACTGAAAGAGTACCCAGTGCTCTTAACTTTGGAGCCATCTCTCCAACCCTGTACTTTTTTTTAACAGAGTAATTCCTAACTAGAACTTTTCTTTTTTAAAAAGAAGTATATGAAATATAAATGAAGACTTTAATAACTTTAAATTTTCACATTTATATCTTGTTCTAAGTATAACAACAATAAATTAGGGGTAGCCAACTGATGGAATCTTACATGCCAAAATCTGCATTTCATGTACATATTTTAGTGTCAGTTGTTTTTTTTTTTTTTAATGAAATTCAAACCATGCTTTCCCAGAATTGCAAAAGCAGTGTGAAAAATCTTAGGTTACTTACAGTACAATTTAAAAGCCCACAGTTTCTTTCAAATATAACTCAAATTTTATATTTGTAGTTGTTGCTTCATTTTGTTTTTTTTTTTGAAACAGACTCTCACTATATAGCCCTGAGCAGCCTGAAGCTCATTCTGTAGATCAGGCTAGCCTTGACTCACAGATACCTACCTGCTTCTGCCTTTTGAGTGCTGGGAGGGGATGTATCCATCACCACTCAGCTCAGAACCCAGTCTTTTTTCAAATGTTCCTTTTATTATCTCTGTAGGATTACAGGACCCTGAGTTTAGAGAAAGGAAAGATGCAATGTGCCTGGTTTAAGGCTCTGGGTAACAGAGAGTTCCTGAGGGAGTGGGTTTGTGGATTCTCCGAGGAGGGATACATTCCGGTTGACTAGCCAGAAATTCTGATCTGCTGCTTCAAGAATTTGAAATCACTTTACTCTTTTTAACATCTTATTTTGTATTTCGCTTGAGCCTTTAATTAAAGTCATTGTCTCCTAAACCATCAGAGAAAGGCTGGGAATGTGGCTTAGTCCAGTTCTTAATCCACAAGCCTGGGGATCTGAGTTTGGATTCACAGAAGTCAGATAAAAAGATGAGTGTTGTGGCATGTGCCCATGTCTACAATCTCAGCACTGTAGGCTGCAGAGACAGGAAGGTCCCTGAAGCTTCCTGGTCAGGCTGTCCAACCAAATCAGTGAGCCCTGCTCGGGTCACCAAAGACCCATTCCCAACAACAAGGTAGAGAATGATAGAAGATACCCAACATCAACCTCTGACCTCTACAGATGCGCATGCACACACACTGAGAGAAAGAGACAGAGAGAGAGACTTAGCAACCTGACTTGAAATGTTCACTATCTATAATTGAACACTAAGGGAAAAGAGTTAGTACTGCTCTCTGCCACTTGAGAGTGGGGTTGGCTCAAGGCAATGAGATCAGGAATATGAGATCACTCGTCCTTCTCAACCATCCCAAAGGACTCACCTTGTGAATTATTCTCTTTTATAATATACTCAATCTTGCCAGTTTTGGTGGCACTTCTCAGTGTTTAAGATCTATTATTATTATTATCAGCATTATTTACTATTATTATTATTAATTATTTGAATTATGTATATTTGGTAGACCAGGGTAACTGTACGTGAATGCAGATACCCACAGATGTCAGAGACATTGGGTCTCCTAGAGCTGGAGTTGAAAGCAGTTATGAGCAGCCCAGTGTGGTGCTGCAAAGCACACTCAGACCTTCTGCAGGAACAGTGTAGGCTCTTAACTGCTAGGCCAGCTTTCTCTCCCTTGTGAATTATTGTAAATTCCTTTTTGAAAGATTGCTTCAAAACAAAAATTTTGCTTTGTTTTTAATGGAACAGGGCTGTTGTGTAGCCAAGACTGGCACAGAACTCATGATCTTCTTCCTTCTGAGCTCCTCAAGTACAGGGCTGTAGGCATGCACCACCATGTCTATCTCTAAGACATTTTTAAAGTTAATTCATTTATCATCACAACATTTCTGTTTCCTTTCTGTGCCCTCTTATTTTATTACATACTTCTTTTCTACCTCCAAATACCAAATGCTGACACCTTCATTTCATAGTGCTTTGAAAGAAATACAAGTTAAACTCTGTTCCCAGAATCACTGGGTATCATTAAGTACCCTGAATACCATGGGGAATGGAGTAATGTTCTAAAATACCATTTGGTTGAAGTGTTGAAACTGCCTGGTACCTTTCAAGCTAGAAAACTGGTTTTTAAAAATAATCCACGTTGTGGACTATTTCATTACATTATTAAGCAACTAATATTTTCTCCTAACTTTTCAGGAGTTGAATCCTACTTGCAAGTAAGTAAAGGCAAGGGGAGTCTATACAGTAATTAAGGATGCACACATTCAGTGCTTAGAACCATGTTAGACTGTTAATTTTTAGTTGTCATTAATATCAGCTAGGAAACTGTAATTCTCTAACGTGCTATATATAACTTTAAAAAAGATATAAAATACAGTTATTTGATAAGAATATAAAACATCAAAATATTTTATACTGAAAACAGAGGACTAGGAAAGACAGTAAGAGCACGGGAGAGAAAGAAGCAAAGGGCACCCCCCACAGTATCTCGGGAGGAGACACGACAGTCAGTGTCCTTACCATGTGTGACAAGACAGTCAGTGTCCTTATCATGTGTGACAAGACGGTCAGTGTCCTTATCATGTGTGACAAGACGGTCAGTGTCCTTATCATGTGTGACAAGACGGTCAGTGTCCTTATCATGTGTGACAAGACGGTCAGTGTCCTTATCATGTGTGACAAGACGGTCAGTGTCCTTATCATGTGTGACAAGACGGTCAGTGTCCTTATCATGTGTGACACGACGGTCAGTGTCCTTACCATGTGTGACAAGACAGTCAGTGTCCTTATCATGTGTGACACGACAGTCAGTGTCCTTGTCATGTGTGACAAGACAGTCAGTGTCCTTATCATGTGTGACAAGACGGTCAGTGTCCTTATCATGTGTGACAAGACAGTCAGTGTCCTTATAATGTGTGCAGCCCAGCCCCAGGCCTTAGAAGATGGCCAGAACATAGTTATAGAAGGAGAAGAGAACAAGATAGCTGTCTACAGCCCCACTGCCTTCCCAACTTCCAAAGTAATAACATTTAAGAGACAGTTGGCAGTGTGTTAGTTCTGTACATTCTACAGTTGATCTCATGCTCTTTTCCATTTAAGCCCTCAAGCAAGCCTGTACTCAAAAAAAGGCAGGACAATAAGGATTTTAAACTAAACACATTTCCTCATGTAACAGTCTTTCATTCAGCAATTATTTTATTGTCTTTGTGTGCCAATCAGTATACCAGATATAAGAGAGCTATTTTTTAAATAAAATGACAAATTCTTTGCACTTATAGCAATTGCAATTTAATTGGAAAGATAGAAAGTTGTTTTTACATAGCAATTAGAGCTGTTGTAAGTAAATAGAGCCTGTTAGTGATCCTCCTGCCTCGGCTTCCCAAGTGCGCAGTTAAAGGGGTACACTACCAGACCCAGCCTAGTGGGAACATTCTAAGCAGAAGAAAGATCAAGGCCAAAGAACTTAGCATATCAGCATGCTTGGCAGTTTGAACCATCAAGGAGACCAGCAAAATAAGAGATGGAGTCAGGAAATAAAGAGACACTGTCAGAAGTAATGGGGTAGTTAGAAATCTACAATGTGGTTTAGGATTTATTAACATGCCCTCACTTTCCCAAGTAATACCAATTCCTGAGTCCATCATTGGACCCAGTTGGCTTGAGACATTTATGGAGGACTTAAATGCATGTCTTGCTTTAGAATAAGGGATGTTATGAATAAGTACATTTCAGTGAGCTAAGTTTTAATAATAGCTGCTATTTACAGGTTGCACCACCCCAAGTGTAGTGCTAGTCCTAAGACGTTGAGTCTTCAGCAACTTTGGTGAAAAAGCAGAGCTTCAAGAGGCTGAAGAACCCTGTAATGTCCATCTAATTGGCAGCTGGTAGAGCCGACCTCAAGCTGCTAAACTTTGTTGTATTTGCCAGGTTCCTATTAGACCCTGCATAGACTGTTAAACTTATAAAACTGAGATGGCCAGTTAATACAAATCAATGACCAAATGTCATGTGTTTTGATTCTCAACGTACGTATTCATTCAGAAGCTATCCACAGTCCTTCAGTTTCTACTGCTACCCTCAGTACCCATGTGTGTGTGCATGGTCTAGTCAGCAGCAGAAAATCTCTGCCTGCAGAGCTTTTTAAATAAGTACTGCCACCAAAGTTAAGAAAAACTATTTTAATATTAACTATTTAATAACTATTGAAATGTAATAATGTACTTTGAAGGAATATTAGAAAAGTCCTTTCTTTTATGACTTAATTGGTAAGATTTAATTCAATCAGACATTGAATATTTCTTAAAGCTACTAAAATAATGGTTCTTTTGTTTTAAATCTTTATTATATTATATGTATTGATTGGGGAAGGGCACATGCCACAGTGTGCATCAGAGATGAGAGGACAACTTGTAAAGCTGGTTTTCTTCTTCCACCATGTGGGTCCTGGGAATCGAACTTGGGTCATCTGCTTGGCAGCAAGCATGACTTACTCACTGAGCCATTTCAGCAACCCAGCAGTGGTGGTTTCAAACTTAGAGCAACGGGCTAGCATCTGATAACATGTCTGACCTCCTTGGTACCAGGCATTTATGCAGTATATAAATATAACGAAAGCAAACACATAAAATAAATAAATCTTAAATAATAAACAAAATGTAAAGCTACTGAAGTCCTTATAGGACCTGTGAAGTGTTATGGTATGATGGATAACTCAGTTTTCATGGAGGTAAAACTTTACAGTGAATGTAGGTCTAGTATCACTCTACCAAGATACTTTTAAAATAACTCCATCTCTTCCTTACCACAAAACAGGGAAAAAAGAACATTCTGTGTGTTCCTTCTCTAAAGAAAAGTATTTTTGAAATATTGATGTATCTCCACATCTTGTTCCACCCTATGCTTCTGTTCTGTTTTGGAAGCAAGGTCTCCTGAGTGCATGCTAGCCTCTAACTTGCTGTATAGGGGCAGACTGGCCCAGAACTAAAACTGCCTCTCCCTTCCCAGTGCTGGGACCCACCAGGTCTGCTTTCTGCTTTGTTTTATAAAGCCAATGAAATGAGAAGCTAACATAAGTCTCCTTGGGTAAAATCTTTCTTCATTTGTGTTTTAGGGATAATGGATTTCTAAAATTACATTTTAATCTCATTTTTCTAACCTATGTAAAATAATTGAAATTGTTTGTGAAAAGAAGGTAGAACTCTTAATCTTTGTTTGTTTTCTTTTTTNTTTCTGCTTTGTTTTATAAAGCCAATGAAATGAGAAGCTAACATAAGTCTCCTTGGGTAAAATCTTTCTTCATTTGTGTTTTAGGGATAATGGATTTCTAAAATTACATTTTAATCTCATTTTTCTAACCTATGTAAAATAATTGAAATTGTTTGTGAAAAGAAGGTAGAACTCTTAATCTTTGTTTGTTTTCTTTTTTTTAATTGCATATTTTCTTTATTTACATTTCAAATGTTATCCCCTTTCCCAGTTTCCCTCCCTCCCTGAAACATGCCTGCTTCTTTGAGGGTGTTCCTCTACCCACCCACCCACTCCCACCCCCCACCCCCATTCCCCTACACTGGGGTATCTATCAAGCCTTCATAGGACCAAAGACCTCCCCTCCCCTTGATGCCTGACAAGGCCATCCTCTGCTACATATGCAGCTGGAGCCATGTGTACTCCTTTGTTGATGGCTTAGTCCCTGGGAGCTCTGGGGAGTCTGGTTGGTTGATATTGTTGTTCCTCCTATGAGGTTGCAAACCCATTCAACTCCTTCAGTCCCTTCTCTAACTCCTCTATTAGGGAACCCACACTCAGTACAATGGTTGGTTGTAACATCCACCTCTGTATTTGTAAGGCTCTGGCAGGGCCTCTCAGGAGACAGCCATATCAGGCTCCTTTCAGCATGCAGTTCTTGGCATCCACAATAGTGTCTGGGTTTGGTAACTCTGTATGGGATGAGTCCCCAGGTGGGACAGTCTCAGGGTGGCTTCTCCTTCAGTCTCTGCTCTACACTTTATGTTCATATTGCTCCTGTGAGTATTTTGTTCTCCTTCTAAGAAGGACCAAAGCTCCTACACTTTGGCTCTCCTTCATATTGGGCTTCATGTGGTCTGTGAATTATATCCTAATTATTTGGAGCTTTTGGGCTAGTATCCACTTCTCAGTGAGTGCATACCATGTGTGTTCTTTTGCAATTGGGTTACCTCACTCGGGATGATATTTTCTAGTTCTATTCATTTGCCTAAGAATTTCATGAATTCATCATTTTTAATAGCTAAGTAGTACTCCATTTTGTAAATGTAGAACATTTTCTATATCCATTCCTCTATTGAAGGAACTTTGTGCCAGTCAATTTAAGGAACTGCCTCTGCAGACCGCTCAGGGCAGCTGCCTGGGATTCTATAGATGCTACAGTCATTTAGCTGATGTCCATTTTGGTTACTGGTAAAGAGAAGTACATTATAAAACCAGCATGAAGTACCTACCCTCTGACTGTGTCTGAGGACAGCAAAGCCAAGCAGACTATAGACAAAGAAAGCTGAAAGCTGCAGCCAGACTGCATGCACTGGGCAGTAAAACTCCACCCTAGACTAGAAATACCTCCTAAAGCCCTGACAGCACTGCTAGAGGCAACAGAGAAGGAAACAGCATATTTTATGTCTCTTTCTATAAGAAGCTTGAAATTCTTCTAGGTAAAGCTTTCTTCAGTGTATCATGGAAACTGGAGAAAGGCAATAGAAAATATTTATGTGTAATGCCATAAACTTTATGAGTAATGTTAATGGCTTCAAAGGTAATACCCAGCCCGACTGTTGTTTGGTAGCTATAAATATTTGGAATTTCAAATTTCCTGGAGTTCATATTAAAGGTGGCCTTAGTCATGCAAATATGGGTCCAGCTGATGTTATCTGTAAACAGGAAGACTTTGAAGGAATGTTAATCTCGTTTGCTTCACGTAAAGACTGAGTTTTACATTTACAGCTTTATTTCTAATGCTCTTGGGAAGAAAGAAAGGGGAAGGAAGGAGGGAGGGGAAAGAAGGAGGGAGGGAAAGATGGACACAAAAAAGGGAGGAAAGGAGAAATAGGCAACCCAAGTGCAGGCTCCCACTTGGCTTAAAATCAGCCCCCAGTGTGTGTCACTGTACCATCCTCATTCCTATGGATGCTAATACCGTTCTTTCTACTGTGCTCTTAAGAATGTGTTTCTGATGTTATGATCAAAGTGCTGCAGAGATGATACCTGTGGTCAGAGGAAGCTGGCTCATAAGGGGGCTCTGCTAGATTGTGTTCATCCCATGTAAGTTTGTATCCAGTCTATCTAAACTAAGCATTCCCTCATTTGGAGTCTCATATCTGAATGGATCTTCTGTGATGTGGGGTATGCAGTAGTTACTGCTGAGTAATATCTCTACTACTTGGATTAATAGTTGTTAGTGTTATATTAGCAGTTGATACCATTTGCTGTTTTAGTCCTAGATCCAAACCAGTTGGTCCTGTTTAAAGACATTTGCTAGGCAACAGGGATACAAAGTTAAACCAGAGCTGTATAGTCATGTAGCTAGAACAGACTTTTAAATAAATTATCACATCTCACTGTGATGTAATATGGTGCCTACTTACATCACAAGTAGATTTAGTGAGCAGTGCAAATGTATAGAAAGCATTTGAGAATATGAATACACTCTGTAGACTATCAGATCCAGAGAGGTTAAGGACATATTGAAGAGATTACAATAAAATGAGGGGTCATCATTGAATCACGTGAAGGTTAGAAATGAGATTAGAGTTGACTTCCTGGGAGAATTTCAGTTAGAGGAATAGAACACTCAGCTTTGTATTTTGAGGAAAGCTACCAGAGGGCTGTACAGAAAGGTCTAGTGCTCCCTCACCAGGATACAAGAAAAGAAAAGAAAAGAAAAGAAAAGAAAAGAAAAGAAAAGAAAAGAAAAGAAAAGAAAAGAAAAGAAAAGAAAAGATGGTGTTGCTGCTGCTAATGATGATGATAATGGTGATGGTGGTAGTGGTGGTGGGTGGACTCTAGATGGGGGTTAATGGTACAGGTAAAGCTGGAAGGATGGGGTCAGAGTGAGGTCACAAGCTTTTTCTTAATAAAACAGTTTTACTGTCACCCTAGGTAAATACCCATGCTGGAGAACATCTAGAGAAGTGAGCTTCGCTCTTCTTTTCTCCAAATGTGCCCTGAGGAAAGGGTGCTCAAAGCACCGGTGCTGTGAGCACTGCTATAGCTGTGTCCCTGACTGGAGAGGACAGAGGCCCTTACATCTGTACGCTGACGCTGGTTACTCTAGGCTTGGCGCTGGTTACTCTAGGCTTGGTGCTGGTTACTCTAGGCTTGGCGCTGGTTACTCTGGGCTTGGCGCTGGTTACTCTGGGCTTGGCGCTGGTTACTCTGGGCTTGGCGCTGGTTACTCTAGGCTTGGCGCTGGTTACTCTAGGCTTGGCGCTGGTTACTCTAGGCTTGGCGCTGGTTACTCTAGGCTTGGCGCAGTTCTGAGACTAAGTTACTTAGTAAATAGTATAGTTTACTTTCTATGCATGCATGCTGTATTGAGCATTGTAAGGGATTCAAGGAAGAAGTATGTGTCCTTCCTATAAGCTGCTTAGACTTTTGATGGAAATCATGCTCAGTATGTTTAGTACAAGATCAAATTGCTGTCATGAGCCATATACAGATGTCTACTGTGGGAAATAACTTCCCTGAGGAAGTATATGAGCTCTGAAGTACAAGGGAACAGGTAGCTCCTGACTGTAACCTTAACACTCGGGAAGCAGGCACAAGGAGCACACAGGTGCAGAGGCCCTGTCTAAGTAAATGAAGTGTCTAGGCAGAGAAGAGGTACATGAACCAGACAGAGAGGCAGCTAAATGAGTCCACCTGGAATGGGGGTTATCAGGTCCTGGTTCATGAAGGCTGCACTGAGCAGTCTGGACCATGGAAGAGTTCTCAGCAGGAAGATGGGCATCTGGACACTTTGTTACTTGTTTAGATTGTTAACTTGAAAAAATTGTGAATAGAGTGGATCTCTTGGTGGGAAAAAATGGAAAAGTTTTAAAAAGCTCTTCAGCAATACTATGAGCACAAGGTAGCTGGTGTCTTGGCAGATTGTTACAGGAAGAGATAGGAAGATGAGATTCACTGGAGTGGATACTGTGTCAGTGGAGGCCACTGAGCAGGTGCTAAAAGGAGATGTTAACCTTGGATGACAGGGTGCTCATGATGCCAGTTCATATAATAAGAGAATTCTAAGAAAAGTGATAACAGCATTTTTAATTTCAGTTAATGCTACTCAGTTATAGATGGAGAAATCACAGCTTAGCTGTGTTTTTATTTTTGGCTATTGGTATAGATAGGTACAGCCTTCACATTAGCTTAAGGAGCTCATTTTTTACATTATTTAAATTGGTTAGCATGGGCTGGAGAGATGGCTCAGTGGTTAAGAGCACTGATTGCTCTTCCAGAGGTCCTGATGTCAATTCCCATCAACCACACAGTACCTTACAATCATCTGTAACAGGATCTGATGCTCTCTTCTTGTGTGTCTGAACACAACTACAGTGCATTTATATACATTTTAAAAATAAATAAATAATTCTAAACTAGTTAGCACAGAAAACAGGCCAGCACAAAGCTGTCTATGATTTTAGAAGCGGTGAAGTTGGTGTGGTCTGATGAAGAGTCTTAGGACCCCTGAGCTCAGTGCCTAATGAAACACTGTTAATATCAGCACTCACATATTTACCTATATGATATAATTGCATTATGCACGGGACTCATTTTTTTCTATCCATTTTAACTAATTTAGTATATTGTTGTATAGGCAATGTTAGCTACCTTCATCCTTGCTGTGACCCAATACCTGACAAGAAGCAACTTAAAGGGAAGACACCTGCCTGTGGGGTCGTACACTCACTGTAACACATCTCTGAATGTGAAAATCACTTACCCCATATTTGTGAGTTAGCTGATATGCAGTGGCATTCTTAACTTAATAATTAAATGTAGAAAATGTAGGTATTTGCTATATTAGGAAAGCAATGCATCTCATTATTTTCCTAAGTACATACAGAAGTATGTATGTTCAGCTCCAAGACCTCCATGCTAGGAGAATCCCGTATAAACTTATCTTTCCCAGCAGAAAAATATAGTGAAACCAGAGTGCTTAAAGCATTAGAGAGTTTATCTCAGCATACTTGACAACAACAAAATAAACAAACAAAAAAAGCTTACATATATGTGTGTATATGTATATTTATGTGTGTATGCATACACACACTTAATATATTCTTGTATTCATATCTTCACAAATACAAAGTGTGTTCAGTATGATATTGTTGTCAGTTTATCCAGAATCAGCTATGAAACAAGGCTCCAGACATACCTGTAGGAGATTCATTTCTAGGCATGCCTGTATTGAGGGGAAAAGAGGCTAAAAGTGGGTGGTACCATTTCTTGGGCTTGGGTCCTGGGCTGCATCAAAAAGCAGACATTATCTGAGCACTGAGCATGGGCGTTCACAGCACTGTTTCCCGGTCTTGGGTGCCCTATGACCTGCTGCTTCAACGTCTTGCTGCCTTGATTTTCTATCATGGTAGATTGAACTAGGAGGTAAATTAACCCTTTCTTTCTTGTGCTGCTTTTTCCCCCCAGTATATTTTGCCACAGCAACAACAACAACAAAACAAACAAACAAACAAAAAACTAAGTTACTCAGTATTGGTGATTTTGAATGACTCTACAGTTTTTACAAAACACATCCACATCCTTTTACAGTATAATGTGAGCACCTCTACGTTGTCCAGAAGTTCCAATACATCTTACTGCCACCCATATAAGGATTTGTGTTGTGAGCAATGAAACATAATTACCGAGGACCAAAGGTCCGTAAGTAACCAAAATTGTTTTCTTCCTTGTCAAACATACTAAGACAAAAGAGAGTGCTTGTTGTAATCGCACTGACTGTAACCAGGCCTGGCTTCTGCTATTTGCCAGCTATGGGTGGAAGATAGGGAGGCTTGACAGACAATCCTGTGTGTCCAAACAGCTGTGCTCACTCAGTCTCTGCCTCTTGACAGTGTTCTGGGAAGGGTGTCCTTAGATGGTTTCCAGGACCGCACTACATGAGGAAACTGTGGTCTAAGGCCCTGCTCCTTTGTGTTTTGTTTCCTAAAGCATGATGGGAAGAAAGACTTGAAGTATTTTGGGGTTTGGACAGAACTTTCCTCTTCTCCAAAACTCTTATTTTCATCATATTTTGTCAAACATTTTGACATTTAATCCCCATTTTAAAAAATCAAACCATAAAGCATAACTAACAGAAAATTCTGGAAATAGCAAGCTTATAACATACTTTTAGTGACTAAAAGGCAGTATAGACAAGTCTCCTTGAAAAGTATATACTAAATATCGTGTAAAAATTATTCCTATGTATCTGATTTTAGATAATGATGTTGAATATTTATATGCAGAGAAATTACTTTAAAACCGTATATTCACAGAATTTCACTTTGAGCAGTTTTTCTTCTAAAGTAGGTGATTCTAGCTTTTTATTATACGGTATTCTTTTATTCTATAAAGAGGCACTCAAATGTGAGTCTGTGTTCTAAACTTTAACACACCTAAGTATTGTCTTTCCTCGTTTCTGAGAAAGAAAATAAGATCCAAGTTTGCGTCAAGTACCTAGCTCTGCCCTCCCTCCACGTGTCTTCTGCCAGCTATAGCATGAAGTCGTAGGATTATCTAACACAAGCTCCATGGCCAACAGGCACCCTTTCCCTAAGGGCAGTGTCTGAGGCTGTTCAAACAGGAAAGCGGAACAGGTGGGCTGTATGGACATGTCTGTCCCAGTGCTCGGCTAGGATAGATCTGTGCTAAAAGTGAAGCCGATCACAGTCCAGAAGTGCTGGCTGAGAAAAATTAGTTCTTACTGGCAGCTGCTTCAGGCCTGCTGAGAGGAAATGAGCAGTCGGACTCCTGGTTGGCATTATAAATACCACTTTTAAGGTATCTACTAAAAACAAAAGTGCTTAAGTAGTTTTAAGTATTTTCAGGATTTTTATTTTTAAAGACCCCATTGTTCCTGAAGACTACCATTGAGACTCTAGGATAATTGTTTTCGAGAGACTAATGCCACCCAGGCAGGGGTGATGCACATCTGAACTTTAAGGGTCCTCGACCTGTGTTTATAAATAGTCTCTCCATTCTACACTTCTCTAAGCAAGTCCACTGAGATTCCAACATGAATTTTATCTCTCATCATTTTTTTTCAGAATGCATTTGATTATTTCTTTTAATATTAGTGTTAATTAATATTAGTGTTAAATGTTTTCTTGTGCCTGCCACCTTCTAGAAAGGAGGAGCCAGGATCTGTCACTTCCCTTGAGTGAGGAGCGGGGAAGCCTGCAGAAGGAGCTCATTGACAACTACTGTTTCAAACCACGCTGAGAACTGCCGAGGGGAAACAGTACTTTCTCGGGTCATAGCCTTTTTTTTTTTTTTTTTTTTTTTCTGTTTTTCGAGACAGGGTTTCTCTGTATAGCCCTAGCTATCCTGGAACTCACTCTGTAGACCAGGCTGGCCTAGAACTCAGAAATCCACCTGTCTCTGCCTCCCAAGTGCTGGGATTAAAGGTGTGCGCCACCACGCCCGGAGGGTCATAGCCTTTTAAACTCTCACTTGTCTTAAGTCCCTATGTGGCAGTTTGGGGGAGGGGGCTCTATTGAATACAGAAATAGCCTTTCATGGTAGTCAACAGTGATTATTAAGAAAGGAGATATAACCCAAATTTCTCATTAACTAGGTACAGTTTCCTTTGTGCTTTTCCCCACAGCAGCACCCAAATGCAAATCCAGTATGCTGCTTTTCTGCTTAGAATACATGGATTTTCTTTACTAGCAGAAAAAAGATCATTATCATAAAAAGCACGGGCCTGGTCCAGCCTCCACCTCCCTTTTATCTCACACTTAAATTCCCCTGTGTTCTCCTTCCCTGCCTTAGCTGGGTATATGTTCCCTCCCCACTGTAACTACAGAATCTCTGCCTCGGCTCTCCACCCCTCCTCCACTCCATTCCACTTCTTTGTCCTAACTTTATCTATTCTTCAAGATTTAACCTTACCATCACTCCCTCAGCAAACCCCGTCTCATCCGCCCAAGCTAATGTAACCGATCACAGCAGCTCATACATCTCTTTTACAGTTTTCTGTGTGTAACCATATCCTTTTAATTTCCAAAGTTCTATTTTAATTCATCCGATCATACTTTAGTCACTTAGAGCATCAGAATTCTAAAGTATAAAAAGCACAAGATATGGTGCCTTCTGGAGGATATAAACTCAGAATAATGGATGTGTCAACTGAGTTTGCTGGACACATTAACCTGCAACAGAACAGTTTCCAGCTGGGGCTGGTGACCTCTAACAGTTCTAAATGGAGTCTGACTTAGCATCTACTTTGCAAATATTTTTCAGTATCAAATTTGCCCTGAGACAGTGGACTTTAAACTATGCCCAGTTGTGCTGGTGAACTTGATAGCACACAGGCTGTAGCCTGTTGAGGACCATGGCTTAACTGGGTCAGGGTTGCTTTCAGTTTCCATTGATGAGTACATTTCTTCCTTTCTCTTTTCCACTTTATTTTGAAATTTAATTTTCTTCCTCCTTAGAGAATTTCACTTTGTTCAAATAAAATACTCAGGTGAACATGGAAATTTTTAGGGAAAAAAAAACAAACAAACAGTTTTCCTTAAGCTCCCTGTCAGCTTCCTTCGCGGGCACATTTCAGGCAGCATCAACATCCCGTTCAGCGCAGCGTTCACGGCAGAAGGAGAACTCAGCCAGGGCCCTTACACCACCATGCTGCACAACTTCAAGGGGAAGGTCATTGTGGTTGTGGGCCACGTGGCTAAGCAAACAGCTGAGGTAAGTATGCTCAGAGATGTCCTGCCTACTGTCTAGGTTGTCGAAAATGTGTTTCTTCAGTTAGTCATAGATAAGTCTAGCTATCTGGATCTGTCTGCATTCTTACCGAGAGGAGCAGGCCTCTTATGAAGGCCTTCCCCCTCCTACCTCCAGTTTTCAGCATCAGGATGAATAGTAGAAAGCTTAGGAAACCCCAGTGGTAGCTTCTGATGTTGTCAAAAGTCTGTGTGTTAAGACCTTAGTTGTAAGTTGGATAATACTAAAAGGTGGGACTTAAGAGTGGGCCCTAGTGGGAAGTCCTGTGGTCAGTGGAGGTTTGCCTATGTAAGTCTGTGGGACCCCATGTGAACACCAGTGGGACTTCTACAGTACTTACTACCATCCGCAATGGCCAATGACTATAGGCCTTTGGGCTTCCTGACTTTGCAACTATGAGCTAATTAAGCCTCCTTTCTTTATAAAATTAGCTACCTCCATTACCAACATTATTATGTTATATGAAACATAAAATAATAAGGCAGCATAAGTTTTCAGGGGTTTTTTTTCTAACTGGTTTTTGAAATTTCAAAAACACGGAGAGAACTTCTGAGCAGCAAGGCTGAGCACAGGCTCTGAAGCCACCCTGGTGGTGCCTGTTGGGCTTGGGAGACTTCTTTACCCAGAAACTCAAGGGCCGGGTATCTGTCAGATCCTGAGACAAGAGTTGAGCAGATTGAGAGAGGAACTGCTGAGTAATTCTAAGCAAACTGACAAATAAAAATTACATGTGGTGACCAACACTGCCACCATGAGAGAGAGAGAGAGAGAGAGAGAGAGAGAGAGAGAGAGAGAGAGAGAGAATATGGAGCCTGCTGTAAGTGCCAGGGCTATGTAGAGAGTCCCTACCTCAAAAGAAAGAGAAAAAGAAAGGAAGAGGAAGGAAGGAAGGAAGGAAGGAAGGAAGGAAGGAAGGAAGGAAGGAAGGAAGGAAGGAAGGAAGGAAGGAAGGACAAGACATCAGGGACTACAGCATACAAAAGCCAAGCAGCGTTATAAATGACATCTTCAGTGTCAGTAGAGAACGTAACTATTGCACTGATGTAGACCCTGTCCCATCCAAGCCTTTCCAGAAGGTGTAAAAGAATCTTTCCTAGGAAAGTATCAGTTACTAGGTGCTAGGCAAGACAGGCTGAGCTGTCCCAGATTTACCAATTGAAAAACTTATGGTGCTAGGGCAGAATGAATAAGGAGACCAAGGAAGAGTCAGCAATATTTGTTGGAAAATCAGGAGTGGAGTTAAAGTATTCCCATTCATTTTCCTTTATGTCTCTGTGAAAGGGACACACTTTAATACGTTGGGTTTTTGTTTGATGTGGGCAGCATGAGAATGGGAAGAATTTTGGTCATAGTCTTTAAGTCTCCAAAACTTGGTGGGCAAGATGGTTCAGTGGGTAAAGGTACTTGCTCCAAGTCTGATGAGGTGAGTCTAGACTCTGAGATCTACATGGTAGGCAAAGGACTGCCACATGTTATTCTCTGACTTCCACATTTATGTGTGGAATGTGTGTATGCCTTTTCACCATTGTCTTGTCTGCACTGAAATAGGAAGGCCCATCCACTTCGTGGTGACACACCTAGATTATGTAAGTGGACAAAGGCAGCTGGGCATCCTGTATCCACTGATGTCTTTCCTGACTGCAGCACGATGCTACTAGATGCTTCCAGCTCCCACCACCTTGACATGCTAGGCTGTATACCCTTGCACTGTGAGTCAAATAAAATCCCTTCTTCATTGCTTTTGTCAAGTTTTTTAATCATAGCAAAAGCAAAAGTAGCTAAGACAAGGTAGAATTATTCTACCCATCTCAAACGAGAGAAATTTGGATTCAGTTTACCTAATGTGCCTGCCCAGAGCCCCAGTCATCATATGTCTTATCACTCTGAAGGTGCTGCCTTTAGCTCAGCCCAAGAGGCTTGTGAGTCTGAATGCTGTCGTGTGTCCAGGCTTTAAAACTGGCTTATTCTGACTTTATACACAGCACAGCAGTTATCCCAGTGCATGAAACCAAAATCTTAAATACACTTTACCAGATTATGGTTCCATTTTCATTAAGTAGTCACCACCATTAAACAGTTTCTAATAGGTTTTAAACTCTTTAAACTGCCAACTACTTCCAAACATCCTAATCATATTAATCTATGTCATTTTATCTAATTTTGCCATAAGGTAAAACATATCTGTCAATATACAGATTATTTCTATTAAGACATCAATAATCTGTTATGTACAAACCAATAAATCTAAGTTCAGAAAAGTGCATACTCACATGTAGTACAAGATAGGTAACTAATGAACCATCTTATTCTAAGTTAGCATCATGTTTATTAGAAGTCAGGTACTAGTAATTTCCTTTTGCATCCCTTTTGCTGTATCGTTTATAGACAATAAAGATTAAACAAATTATATGCACTGCTACTAATGCTTCAATCCAGTAACCAGTAGCTTATTTGTGATAGTTTTAAATTGGGATAAAGATCTATCTTTAATGATGTTTCCCAGCAAAGGTCAAAGACAACTTCAGACACTTATTTGTACTGTTTCTTATTTTCCTCTGCTACCCAGACCTGTGCAGCAGGATAGGTGCTTCCCTCATAGCCACTGAATTAAATGCATGTCAGTTTGAAGCATTGAAATTCCACTGCGTGTCTGTGTTTGCACTAAATACCTTCTCCTTGCTCTGCTGCCCACTGCAGATCTATTCTCTGCCCTTCTTCACACTTCTTTCTAGCCCACAAAAGAAAATGCCTGTGGCTTCTAAATCCTAGGTGCTTGTCCAGGTGAGAAGCTCTGAGAAGTTATGGGCTAAAGAGCATGAAGCCTTCTCTCCTGGAAGGCTTCTCGCCATGAATCTCATATGAGCCCCTGGGTTCTTTATCTCCAGGAGTGGTAAATTTTCTTCTGCCAGCCTTGGTTAGCACTGCCAATGATAGTTCTCCTATACACCCTCCTCCATTCGTTTGTAATTATCTCTACCTCAGATTATGCTGAGGCCATGTTAGAACCCAAGCTGTCATAGGACAGTATTTAAAATATGTGAATTTGTAAGCCTAGCTTTGATGCTATGCTGACTTTCTTACTAGCTATGTTAATTTGGATAAGTATTTACCTCTTTGAGTCACCATTTGTTCAATTACAAAGTGAGTAAAACAGTTTCAACTTCAGCATTAATGTAAAGGTTTTTAACAAGATATGTAAAGTTCTTGAGGAACCTAATAATAGTGCTCACTACACTTATATATGAGTATTGTAGAAGATCTGGAGTTTGGGTTTAGGAGGTACTAACTAGCCCCGCCCCGCCCAGCTTCAGAGCTCAGACCATGCACTGTGCTCAGGGTGGTGTGGCCACAGACTGATAAGGCAACCATTCCCGGACAGATCAGTCTAAAGACAGAATGACAATCTTATGTGTGTATGTATGGTCCTCAATACCAGAGTACAAAACAATGTAAAGAAATAAACAGTGGAATAAAATTATACCCTAGACCAAATGGACTTAAGAGTTCTGCAAAACAATTCATCAAACAGCTGCCCAATATACATTCCTCTTAACCCAATATAGAACATTCTCCAACATAGAGTATGTAATAAGCAACAAATTATTCTCAACAAAAATTTAAAAACTGAAATATCACATATCTTTGCTAACAGGTCAAAAAAATAAAAATCAATACTAGAAAAAAGTTTTATAAACCACAAATGCCTGTGAGTTAACTTATTTTTGAATAACCAGTGGATTAATGATGTTAAGAAAGTTTTAAATTCTTGGAATAAATGAACATGGAAATACACTATCCAAAGCATATCGGACTAAGTGGACTTCGCTGAATCGATGCAAGAATGACTGAGTGTGTGAAAATTAACAAGTATGAAAAGACCACACAACAGAATGGAGTGCAGAACTGTATGACTGCCTCACCTGCTGTCACAAAGGGAGCATCTGACACCAGCAGCATTTGTGTGTGTAACAGAGGTGCTAAGGAAACCAGGTATAAAGATAATACAGACTATAAGGGAGCATCTGACACCAGCAGCATTCGTGTGTGTAACAGAGGTGCTAAGGAAACCAGGTATAAAGATAATACAGACTATAAGGGAGCATGTGACAACAGCAGCATTCGTGTGTGTAACAGAGGTGCTAAGGAAACCAGGTATAAAGATAATACAGACTATAAGAAGGCAGCTAGCAGTATATTCAGCAGTACACAGCTGAGAGCTTTTTCTGAGACCTGGCACAAGACTGCATTGCCCACATTTATTCAGCCTTATGCTGGAAGTGTCAAAATCAGAAAAGAAAGAAAACAAATTATCACTGCTCGACATTGACATGATTTGTACAGAAAACACCCAAGCTACAAAAGAAAGTACCAAAACTAATGAAATCATCAGTTACAGACACAAAATCAGTTGTAATGCTGTTTGTCAATAGCAAATAATATGAAATAAAAATCAAGCATGCAATCTATCATAGCCAAAGAAACAGGGTTGGGGAGATACTCCAGTTGATAACTGCTGCTAAAGCCTGAGGACCTGAGTTCAATTCCCCACAGATCATATGTAAAGAAAGCTGGATACAGTAGTGCTCTCTAAGCCCAGCACTGGTGATTCAGAGATGGGAGAATCTCTGCTTCTGGCTTACCAGACATTCTAGCTAAATTCGTGTTCTCCAGGTTCAGAGAGAGAGAGACCATGTGATATAAATAGGTCTACTCAGGCATAATATTATATTTATAATGCCAAATAATATTATATTCTATAATGCCAAATATTGTGATCTCCCTCAGATTGAAATCTAAAAACCTTGGACTGTGTGAAGCAGAATGCAGAATAGTGGTTGCCGGAGGTTGAAGTGAATATACATCAAGGTGAAGTGTGCTGCTGCACAGCATGGCGAATGTAGATAACATCATATACAGTCCAAACACTAGAAGAAAGAATTTGAAGGTTTTTTTAATCATAAAGATATAATAAATGTGTAATGAAATAGATATTATAATCAGATCTAAACACTACACAATCTTTACAAATATTGAAACACTGTTCATTAATATATTTGTGCTTCGTGGTTTTTTTTGGTTTTGATTTTGGTTTTTGGTTTTTCGAGACAGGATTTCTCTGTATAGCCCTGGCTATCCTGGAACTCACTTTGTAGACCAGGCTGGCCTCGAACTCAGAAATCCACCTGCCTCTGCCTCCCAAGTGCTGGGATTAAAGGCGTGCACCACCACCGCCCAGTGTGCTTTGTTTTTATATATGGATTCAAACTCATTTAAAATATTTACTTTGGAAAACAATGACTAGGAATTAATGATTTGAGAAACAGTGAAAACTACACATTGCAACTACAAAGTACTGCTGAAAGGAATGATGGGCTGAGTAAGTGGAAGGATGTCTAGTGTTCATGGACTGGAAGATCTAGTACTGTTTTGACAAAAAGGCTAGGACAGTGATGTCATGATTCTAATGGCATGTTTTGTAGAAGTGGAAAAAAATCATCCTATAATTCATATGGAACGTTTAAATACCAAAATAGCCAAAAACAATCTAGAAAAACCAAGAGTCAGAAAATGCACATTTCCTAGCTTCAGAACACACTGGCAGCCTTCAGAAATCAAAACCGTGTGAGGCAGACCTTCCATACAGAAGGAGTATATAGGTCACTGAACTGAATTTAACTAGTAGCACAAGATTTGTTAAGTACTCCAAGGAAGAATAAGGGAGCCACAGCATAGAATACGGCAGCATCAAAACCACCTATCTAACATACAAACTAGGACGCGTGTCTTGTCATGTAAATATGGAGGTATAGATATTACTATAACTGGTTTTCAATCTGTGGGTTACAATAGAGGTTTGACAAACCTATTTCTCCAAAAGTACTTGTATTACTATTTATAAGAGTAGCAAAATTATAGCCATGAAGTAGCAGTGAAAATAATTTTATGGTTGAGGTCATCACCCTGTTGAGATGGTCATCACAAGGTTGAGAACCACTGATAAATGATAATCAAATGTATTCGGTGTAGATTGAATCTATATTGGTCAAAATTATAAGATTAGGAAGATCTTTGTACCATCAGGATAAGGTCTACTCAGGCATAATATTATATTTAAAATGAAATTCACAGGGAAGTCTCACTTTTGTGTCATTGAAATGATAATAATATTTTCCAAAATTCACAGGAAAAACTATTTTCAGTTGATAAACGGCAGTCCCAATATCCTGGACATAAAGCCTGATTCATGTACACACATGCAAACATACATGCACACACATAAACACACATATACTCACAAAGACACACACACACAATAAAAAGTGAAATAAAATTTTGTTTTAGAAAGCATAATGATATCTCCTGCAAAGCCCAAAGTGTTGAATTAGTCCCAGATTAGTGTAATCTGATACAGAACATAGTTAACACAGTCTGCCACCTGTGTCATGCTGTGACTGACCAAATGTTCTAAAAGAAAGGTCTTACATCCTTAATGAGATCACTCAGAGGAAATTTTACTTTAGACACTAACCAAATACTTCTAAAAGGACATCTGTTTTCAGTACCCACAACAACCATTCACTCACACCACTCTCAACTAAAGTCTCATAGGTCTCTTGACTGCCCCCATAGTGAATCCATCTTTCCTAGAAGAAACTGTGGCTAGTGAAGCTTGCAGGAGCCATGATGTGAGATGTAACTCTAAACACAGTGGAGAGTCTCAGGCCAGATAGCTGGCCAGAAGATTAAATATCAATGTAGATTCTACACAACTTAAAAAAATGTGGAAACATGGGAAAAATAAGAAAAAATATCAGTGTTTAGCTATGAGCAAAATTATCCTACTTGAGGAAAATGTCTGAACGCAGTCCAAGGATGGAGTCATGTGAGAATTTTGAATGCTTGTGAGAAAACTCCAAGAAAACAAGACGGAGTCTTGTGACCTCAGTTACTTCAGAACACAGTGCATTGTTCTTGGGAGTGTATTTTCGTGCTCCTCATGGTGTAGTGGAAAGGACTGAGTTTACTTCAGCTATTACTCATATGCTTCCATGAGAAAATGTTTGCTATGTACAGCATGTCTTTGCAGTTGTACATTTTACTCAGCTGACCCTTCTTAACCCTCAGAGTATAAATTGTCTGATGCTCTGAATAAAGTTGGTTATTGCGTAAGACTTTAGTCTACCTCATTCTTAGGCCTCTGATCTCCCAAGGCTCACACTGGCAACTAAAGTATTACAAAAGGGAAAATCAGATGATTGTACTCCGTCCACTATAACAAAATATTGAGTAGAAGGGCTTTAAAAATAGAGATTTTTCACCAGGTGGTGGGAGCACATGCCTCAATCACAGGACTTGGGAGGCAGAGGCAGACAGATTTCTTGTGAGTTTGAGGCCAGCCTGGTCTACACAGAACAGCCAGGGTGATACAGAGAAACCCTGGAGAGAGACACATACATACATACATACATACATACACACACACACACACACACACACACACACACGTGTGGCAGGGGAGATTGAAATTGATTTACTTTCTCCGTTCTGGTTTGGCTCAACAAATTAAACAGTTCCCAAGATCCTGTGGATTCAGTGTCTAGTGAGGACCTGCTTACTAGTTCATAGATAGACATCTTTTTGCTATGTCTTCCCATGGCAAAGAGGTAAGGAAACTCTCCAGAGTCTGTTTTATAAGAGTACCAAGGCTAGGGGTATAGCTTAGTGGCAGACCCATTGCCTAGTGTGGATGAGGCCCTGTGTTCAATGTCTAGGATAGGGTTGGGGGAGATGATGGATGGGTGAGCGTGTGAGCAGACAGACTGTTCATTTATAAGGGTTCTACCCTCAGACTCCTGTCACCTACCCTAAGCCTGTCTCATAATGTTATCACTATGGCTATGGAAATGTGAATTTCATAAGAACAGTAAAGCCAGGCCATTGCACTCTTTGCTTATTAGTACTGTCTCCCTCCTTTGCTCAAGCTCTTTCTACTAGTCTTGAGATTATCCTACTACACCTGCCTGCTCAAAAGAATAAATGATTCCTAAAACACTTAAAGCCAATTGAGCATACAGATTATCTCTATAGAAACCACTGTAATTCAAGATAATAGCTACTTAATTCTTCAAATTCATGTATTTCAATGTAACTTCTATGCGGTCTTTTATACTTTTAGAAAGTGGAGTCCATGTCTTTGCTTTCAAACCTCTCGATAGAGAATGGGCAGCATTGATTGCAGGTGTTCCTTCCCACTCTGTCAGCCTGTTTGCCCTTATTGTGACAGCCTTGGACTCCTTCTGACTCTCCATGCTGTTCCTGTCACTGAACATTTCAGTCTGTGGGTTTATATCTTATGAGAAGGAAGGGGTTTTTTTCCCCAGTTTTTAATTAGGTATTTTTTTCATTTATATTTCAAATGCTAAAGCCCCTCATACCCTTCCCCCCCCTGACTCCCCTACCCACCCAGTCCCACGACTTGGCCCTGGTATTCCCCTGTACTGAGGCACATAAAGTTTGCAAGACCAAAGGGCCTCTCTTCCCAATGTTGGCCGACTAGGCCATCTTCTGCTATATATGCAGCTAGAGACACGAGCTCTGGGGGTACTGGTTAGTTCATATTGTTGTTCCACCTATAGGGTTGCAGACCCCTTTAGCTCCTTGGTTACATTCTCTAGCTCCTCCATTATGAACCCTGTGTTCCATCCAATAGCTGATTGTGAGCTTCCACTTCTGTGTTTGCCAGGCACTGGCATAGCCTCACAAGAGACAGCTATATCAGGGTCCTTCAGCAAAATCATGCTGGCATATGCAATAGTGTCTGCGTTTGATGGCTGATTATGGGATGGATCCCCGAATACAGCAGTCTCTGGATGGTCCATGAGAAGGAAGGTTTTAATATTGCAGCTTGAACACTGTGTAGTGTTGAACACTGTATAAGAGTTAAGTAACAGTGAAAACTCTTCTTCTGGTTGACTGAATGGTGGGCAGTGCTTACTTTGATAGACTTATGAACTGAAAACTGTCCTACTATTCAGGAGCCACTTATCCTCATAGCTTTTCCTATCCTCAAAGCCCTATCAAGTAACACGTCATCATCATCTATGTAGGAATGTAGTAAAGGAGACCCTGACCCATTAGTCTAGACTTGGACCATTTACTTACCATGTTTACTAGAAGTATTCTCTTTAAGCTATGGTCAGTTCTAGAGCCAGCTCATATCTGTTTTCCATAACAAATGCCAATCCATCCTCTGGGCACTTACTTGCTTGCCCTGCTAAAAGAAAAGTTATCTTGTCCCACCCTGCCTCCCGCCATGTAACTACTCCTCCCCACAGGGATGTGTGCGGCTGAACAAGAACAAGCATAGGGGCCCTCTCGCCTGACTTGCAGNTATGGTCAGTTCTAGAGCCAGCTCATATCTGTTTTCCATAACAAATGCCAATCCATCCTCTGGGCACTTACTTGCTTGCCCTGCTAAAAGAAAAGTTATCTTGTCCCACCCTGCCTCCCGCCATGTAACTACTCCTCCCCACAGGGATGTGTGCGGCTGAACAAGAACAAGCATAGGGGCCCTCTCGCCTGACTTGCAGAGGTTGGAACTTGGCTGTGATCCATCACAGCCCTAAATGTTTTGAATCTGAGTTTTTATCATATACATTCTATGCATAGTCCACACCATGTGATAGGGCCAGGGCTGGCACACAGTGTGGGTTTACCGTTGTCAGTTGGCTAGTATAAACAAAAGGTGAAAAATGATTATTGCTGAAATTCACTTCCCAAATATACAGATCAAAGGGAAATAGACCAGAGGCTCCTTGGGCCTCCTGACACACAGTGTTCTTAGATGATGGAATTTTATCAGAAATGCTATCCTCTAACACAAGCCAGTGTGCATTTTCTTAGAAATAAGAACTATTTCAAATAACTCTGCTATCATATTTACCTTTTAAATTTTTGCTCTACAGAGAAGACTGGTGGGACTTAAATCTTTTAATATGTAATATTTAATTTAATGTAATATTTAATATGCAAAATATGTTTACATGTATGCTATCTCTGAGAGAAATACAGTTATCCTATGATTGGCAAAAGGATTATGACCTAGTAAGTATTAAGACTCACTGGCTGTGGGCCTAGATCATGGGTGCATCCAGGTATTTACCAAGTACAATCTTCTATCTCATTTGTCTGCTTCTTAAATCTGAATTGTATATGTTGTAAATGTAAATTCTTCTATCTAGAAAAGTAAATAAGGAAAGGGAAGAGGAAAGAAACTATTTGGTTCCAGAATTTCTATAGACCACAGCAATGAAAGCAATCTTGAAAAAGAGGCTTGTTAACATTATATGGGGATTAGCCCATAAGAGGCGGGGTAGAAGCAGGAAAGACAGTGGGGAGTTAAATGGCTGTAATCTAAGGCAGATTGGTGTGTGTGTGTGTGTGTGTGTGTGTGTGTGTGTGTGTGTGTATGGGGGGTGCTCTCTTTATTTTTAAAGATAACCTGTATGTAGCCCAAGCTGGCCTCAAACTTGTAACAGTCTCCAGATGGACCTGGGGATGACCCTCCAAATCTGGCCATTGAAGTTTTCCAGTGTAATAAGACTACTGGCATACTATATATTATAAGTCTTTTTATTTTTAAATAGTTTATGTGTTAAATATTACAGTGTCCAGATTTTGCATCAAAGAGATAAAAGTAGGACAATATTATACGGGAATAGTAATGAAATAAATTCAGTGTAAGTTATGATCCTTAAGGTGAGCTGTGGATTAATGAATTTTGCCATTCTGGTCTTTTCTCACATGTTTAACATGAGAAATAATGAGAAGAAATGAAGTCAAGGTAGCAACTATAGAAAAAAGAAAGTTAAAATACAGAAATATTTAGATTTAATTCATTATAGTTAGTCATGTAACTCTCTAATACAACATGTTAAAAACTATTTAAGACAGAATCCTAGTACTATCAGATTTTTCTGACCCCAAAAGTAATTGTTAAAAGCCAGAAACAATGCCTAAAAGTTTAATGCTCTAATGTATACCATATTAAGGATTTTGAATCTCATAGATACTATTAGAATAGTTGTCTATAAAACTGTGTAATAAGTTTTCTTATAAACTTTAACCTTATTAAATAAAAAATTAGAATTTTCTATTAACTGTGGTTTCAGCATCGTTGCCAAAATTCCTGTTGAAAATCACTTGTTATTAACATTATGACATGTAGAATGTAGAACCTTTAAGGTTACACCCAGCATATGGGAATTAGACCATAAAAGGTGGGGTAGAAGCAGGAAAGGCAGTGGACAGTTAAATGGCTGTAATCTAAGGTAGATTAGTATGTGTGTGAAGGGTGTTCATCATAAGAAAGTGTACTAGTGTTGGGTTGGATATTATGACAGAAGGCTCCTGAGAGAAGGGAAGTTGGACTTTCTGCCATGTTAAGATGCACAAAAGGTTCTCACCTGATGTAGAACTTCCCCTATTCCTCAGTATTGAACTGACTATTGAACTTCCCCTATTCCAGAACTGTTTAAAAGTAATCTTATCACAAAGTATCTCATTTGTGGTACTGTGTCGTAGCAGCAGAAGGACCACTCCTGGAGTCCCTGCTATGTCCTGTGCTTTTCACAGATATCTGTGGTGGGGTATAATGTGACTACCGGGCCATGGCCTCCCTATCCTGGCTTTGCAGTCGCTGCCTTCAGCTCTGAGTGACTTTCAAAGGAAGAAAAAGTAGCCACTTCTTAGTTGTCACTATATATCATTTCTGCAAAAACTCACTTCACATTTTATAAAGTACAATTGAACTTCAGTAAGTAAAATGAAATACACGAATACAAAAATAACAGGGAGAGAACATTTACCTCAGTTACAGGAAGAACGTAGGAAGGATTTGACTGAAGGGTCACATTCAGAATTACATTGGCCATGTGATGGGAAGAGGTCAGTGCCGTATTTGATTCGTCATTCCAGTGTCTTGCTCTGACCCTTAGCAGATCTCTCATATGCTTCTCATTGTTGTTCATAAGATGTCCAAGTCTATTGACCAAGACCTTCAGGAACTGTCCCAGAAATATCTTCAATGACCCAGGCAAGACAGCATGGAGCTAGTCAGAATTGGTGCTGCTGTGAAGACTTGAGAGAAAGGGTGAATTCCTTAGCTGTGCTCATAGATGCAGGAGTGGGTCCATCATGGAAGGGCATTGGCTGAACAGAGCCACTCATCACAGAGCCCAGGGAGCAGAGAGAAGGAATGTCAGTGTTCCCTTTTACTCCTAGACCCTCAGTCTGTGGATACCAGCGCTGGCCACTTTTAGGGCATGTCCACACTCCTCAGTCATCTACGGAAGTACCCTCCTGGACACAAGCAGAAATGTGTTTAATCAAGTTGCTTCTCAGTCTCATCAGGCTCATAGGCAGGACGCATGACCACAGCATGCTGCTATAAATATATATCTAGCCAATACAACTGACCCAGAGAAATCTTTTTCTCATGTCAGACTTGTATGACTTAGGATCTTGACAAATTCTTCAAAACTGGTTAAACAATTCACGTGCGTTACCAATGTACCATGACCTCATATTGCAGTACTGAATGTGTGCCATATTTTCAGCATTTCAGAGTGCTAGGAGGACTCACGACTAACACAGCTTCAGCCTCCACTCAAACATGTACATAACCCCAGCTCTTCATCACAGTGTTCTTCTGAGCTCAGTACCGTGTCCATCCAGAAGTAGCATTGTTGGAGAAGTTAGCATGGGGCAGGGCAAGGCTTCTCTGGCAGTCTCCAGTATGAACTTCAAACTCATAAAGCCAAAGGTTAAATCAGGCAGTGTAGTTGTCCTGCTGTGGTGGCGTGAATGAGCATGGCTCCATCTGTTCCTCGCCTAAATCTTGCTGAACCTGGACTTTTTGTTTGCTTGCTCTGCTCATTTACTTGCCATTCTACTTTCTGCAGGAAGTGGGAGTTCAGTGCTTCTCTCGCGCCTTATCTGTCCTCAGCTTAGCATGCCCTGGCCTTAGTTAACCTCAAGTACTCTGGCTACTCAAAACTTCCATTTCATTCATTTTCCTGCTCATAGAACTTGATTTCCTTTGGACAAAATGCCTATCTCTTAGTCCAAGCCAAGATGCAAGATAAAGGAAAACAAAATAGAATGGCATCTACAAAAGCCTGCTGTGGGCACACACACAGTGTGGTTTGAGGTGTGCTTACCCGAGCTCTAGAAGTGCATACCAGTACCTGGGAGTACCCACAAAAGTTAGGATAAAAACACAAGACCTTCATCTATGCAATCTAAAAGTCTCTAAACCTTCTCCTAGCATGTCCAGATCTGTCTTTTCTTACAGACCTTGGCTGTACAGCCCCATTCTTCCACCTAGAACTGCACTCTTAAGTATTGGAGCTTTGGGTCCCAGACTAACCAACCTTAATGGATCCCATTATTCAGTACTGGTTTCTCTATACTGGCTGTCAATGGCATCAGCTAGGGTAGGCTCTAAGCAAACAACTGCTGTTCTAGTTCAGCCTCAGAAAATCATTACTAGTCTGGCATGGACCTAGATACTGCTACGTACTGACAGCACCCAGACGGTTCGACTGTTCTTATCCCCAGCCCACTGGAGAACCCTGAACTTCCATCGAGGGTACTGTTCAATATGTCCAGCTGTGTTGTTCTCCTGTGAAGTCTACAATCTCCAGACTTCACCTCCAGTGCCCAGTACCTCCAGCATTTGCTGATGCTGCTGAAGATCTGCCCAGAGAAGAGAGAAGAATACATGTGTGGTTCTGCTGTCCCACTACAGATCTCTCTCCATGGTGATTTGACTTTGTATCATACTGAGAGCCACACCCAGCAGCTTCAAAGCCCTTTCTTTTCTCTCTTACCTCAAGCTATCACCAAAATACTCTATCATCAGTGTAGCAACTTCCACCATCAAATTTGAATTCCTACTCACTTCAGGAGTCAGTAATGAGAGAGTGATGGAGCATGAAGGGGGATGAAACAGCTTCCCCAGCACCTGTTACAGTCAGACGCTCTTAAGTGCCCTAAGCAACTGCTCTTGTAATCCCATGCTACATTCCATTGTTTCCTTACCATTTCCTCCGTTCATAAACAAGCTAAGCCTAGAACAGTGTAGAGTATTGACTAGATTCTCAGGGAAATGTATGACTAATAGATGAACAAGTAGATAAGCATATGGAAAAGAGGGCTGGAGTTGGAACAGATGGAGGAATGTAACTCTGGTTCTGCTACAGGACCTTTATTAAAAGTGAATGATTGGACCCACAAAGAATCAGAGCAGAACTCCCAACCTCACGTGGAAATCCAACAGCTGCTTTTTTTTTTTTTCTTTTCTCCTACTGAAATTCAGCTTGCATCCTGTCAAGGCAATCTGACTGCTCTGTCTCCTGGTACTCCCCATTCTGTTTCCCTTTTCAGACCACTCACAGAGCAGCAACCTGTTTGAGATTGCCCCTCTGACTCTCTTGCCATCCCAGTGTCTCAGCTTTACAGCAACCCTGTGTTCCGTCCATCTTCAATAGACATCTTTCCAGCTTAACAGCATTCATTAAGAGATCAGTCAAAACCAGAACCCCCAGAGCTCGTGTCTCTAGCTGCATATGTAGCAGAAGATGGCCTAGTTGGCCATCATTGGGAAGAGAGGCCCCTTGGTCTTGCAAAGTTTATATGCCCCAATACAGGGGAATGGCGGGGCCAAGAAGTGGGAGTGGTTGGGTAGGGGAGCAGGGCGGGGGAGGGTAGAGGTAACTTTCAGGATAGCATTTGAAATATAAATTAAGAAAATATCTAATAAAAAAAGAAAGTTTAAAAATAAAAAAGAGAGATTAGTCAAGGGTGCAGTGGTCTGCTCATTTTCTTACTTCCAGAGTGTTCTTCAATGCTTAAAGCTGAGGGCTTCCCACAAGGCCCTTTTGGTAATGCTATGTTATCTAGGATTTCCAAGCTCCATGGTCATTGTACAGCTGCATGCGGGAAATGCAGCTGTGTCAGTAGTCGTACGGTAAGGGGCAGTGCTGCCTGTGCATTCAGGTGGATGAATCTGCTGCCACTGTTCCTGAGGACCAAGCTCCAAAGACTAGTGAGCCAGCAGAGCAGGGAGATGCCTGACAGCTTCCAACATGCAGGAGCACAGTTTCTCCAGCACTGCTTAGGACTAAAGATCCCCATCTGGATTTGAACCGTAAATGGCCACTTGACTCTTGGGGGCCTACAGAGCATAGTGGAGAAAGAGGCGTGGTCAGCAGTACTGACTTCCATGTGTCTGTGTCTCTTTGCAGTGAGGAATGCTGCAGTCACAGTCCATCAGCATATACTCTGCCTTCACACTGACACCCTTAGCCTTTTGACTTAAGACACTTTTTTGTACAATTGTCCCTGAACTACCTGCCTTAATTAAACTCATTTAGAGAGGTTTACGGTGTATATATAAATCAAAACTTCTTCAAAATAGATTTGGGACTGCTTTAGCTATCATGGAAGGTTGCAGAGTAACAACAGAAAGGAATAGCAGTAAGTCTTTGGGAGAGAGACTGACCAACTAGGAAGAGCTTATTCTCGACAACCTTTACACTGCATGGAAATTATTTACAGTGGCTACTTGTTAAAGCACATAAGGTAACAAAGAGACATGTTTATCCCATAACAAAGCTTTTTTGTTAGAAATAAATACATGATTTAATTTATACTAAAAAAATGAATGAGCTATGCAAAAGTGACAGCAGTAAACTACTGCTATAAAAACGCCTTTGTCTCTCCCTGCCTGGTACACACAGGATGTGAGAGAAGCACTCTGGGTGATCCCTGTGACACTGTCTGTTCTCTTTGCAGTTTGCAGCTCATCTGGTGAAGATGAAATACCCAAGAGTCTGCATTCTAGACGGCGGTATTAACAAGATCAGGCCAACAGGCCTCCTCACGGTCCCCTCTCCTCAGATATGAAGGACCAAGTGCATGGCTGACAAGACTGAGTGCCATCACCCCCTCACAGCCCGTCACACAGAGACACAAGTGGACATCAGACCACTGCATTGCGAAGTTTTCTCATGAGATGCTTTTGGAAATCATGACTCAAATGGTCGCCTATGTAGGCAAGAAATTTGATTGTTGATATATTGCTAAAAGACTTTTCTTAATAGTGAAATCTGATCATGTCATATAAATCCACACTGCCACATAAAGCCCAAGGAATTCAGCTGACAGGGCAGATATAGCACTCTCAAGAATCCACGATGAACTGAGAAACCTGCCGTCCAGTGCACTGAGCAGACTGTCTTAACAAAGGTGTTTAGAAAATATGATGTATTTCACCATCTCTTCCTTATGGCAGAAATTAGAAAGCTAGTCACAGTAAATGTGGCATTTGTTAACTCACAAACAAGGTGTGTGTGTGTGTGTGTGTGTGTGTGTGTGTGTGTGTGTTTATACGTACATGTGTATGTGTACATGTGTATGTGTACATGTGTATATGTACATGTGTGTGTATGTGTTTAGACCATTGTGAAAAGTGGTAGCAGCATTCTCAGAGAATGGATCTTCAGAGACCAGTCATATTTGATAACATGTTTGTCCACTTCTATAGCAGGAAACTCAAAGAATGACTCAAACATCTTTTCTGATCTAACACACTCAAGTCTTCATGGACAGGGACTACTTCCTCCTGCACAATGGTACAGAGCTGATATCTTGTACTGCTTTACCACAGAACAGTGGTATTCTTCTTGTGAATACGAAAGCTCCTTACACTGTGACAGCACACAGAGGCCTAAGCCAGGTAGGTGATTTCCCGGTGCTGAAAGGGAAAATGGACACAAGCCCGTCCCTCACCAAGAAGCTATCTCCAGTTGATAACCACTCATAATACAAACCACATAGAGTCGGACACCATACCCAGCAATTGATGGCCAACAAAATAAGAACTCAATTGTATTTTTAGATTTTTTTTTGTCTGATATTGCTTTGTTTGGCATTTTTTACCTTTATTTTTTTCTTATGTGGTATTGTTTCTGATTTTGTGTTTTTATTGGTTTTATGTGTGTGTATGTGTATATATGTGTATTTCTTTGTGCTGTTTTTGTTTTGTTTTATTCTGGTGTGTTTTCTAAATGACGAAAAAGAAAAGGTGGAGTTGGAAGGGTGGGAAAGAGCTGGGAGACAGTTAGGGGAAACTGAGCAGAGCATATTAAATGAGAAGTTATTTTCAATTTTAAAAAGTTCCTCTGCTCCCATCATTATATCAGCAATCTAGAAGGAAAGAAATGAAAGAAGGAAGGCAAGACTGGGGGAAGACAAGGGGGGGGGCAGAAGTAGGAAGAAATCAGGAAGAAAAGGTGAGCAGGAGAGAGAAGAAAGAGGCATTGCATTCCCTGCAAAGGCACTTGCTGACACACTCCCTCCACTGCTCACCAGTGACCAACCTGGACTCACATCTCGACACCCAGGGAATGATGAGGGAAGCTGAGATTGCAGCCTCTGGTGGAAAACCATCTCCCCAGCTCCAAAAGCCTGACTACAGTGTGAGGGGAAAAGATCATGTACAGAGAGCCAGCCAGCAGCCTCGGCCCCAGAATTTGAAAAATTAGGTCTTGAGCTCTTCTGAATCTAGCATCCACAATTGTGTGAGACCACAAATATGAAGACAGAAAAACAAAGGCATTTCATCATGCAAGAGGAACATTTTTTTTTTTCAGATTTCTGAAATGGGAGCATATATTACTGAAATACATCCTTTGACTATTCTCAATGTTGTTTCAAAAGTGTTCACTCTTGGTAGCTTCTATTCTCTGTCAGTGTGAAGACTGTCTACTCTGAACATTTGTACAAGAACCTCAAGCTTCCGAGCCTTGGTTTCATTCTGCAACTGTTGCTGCCTTTATTTTATTTGAGTCTGTTTTTAATTTTGTGAGTACACAGGTATGGGTGCAGGTACCCATGCCTATGGTGCCATCTACTTATTCTCCAACTTTTTTTTTGGTATTTTTGTTTGGGGCTGTAGACTAGAATGTTAATAGCTCGGCAGTAGGCCAGCAGGCCTTCCGCACTAGGATTACACACACCACTACCGTGCCCGACTACTTAGCTGGATTCTGGGCATCTGAACTCGGGTTTCCATACTTGAAAGGCAAGCACTCTACCCACTGAGCCATCTCCTCAGCTTACATCTATGTAAAAATGTACTTTGCAAACCATAAAATTCACCTTTTTTATTCTAGATGATTCGGTGATTTGCTGTGTTCATAACATTGTACTGTAGTTCCTGGTAGTATTTAATTCCAGAACATTTTCATGACCCAAAACCAAAATACTGCAGCCATTTTGCCAATAACCTCTACTTGGTCTTTGATTTCATTTTTGTGCCTGGGGTAAAACAGGGACCTAACTTTTGCATAAAGATATCCAAGTCAGTTAAATTATACTTGGTTATTCACCAAATATCTTTTGAATTATTTACTATGCAAGATACTAATGTGACCAATAATTATCATTTTGTGATTTTTACATAGTTTGTAAAGGAAAACAAATAGGATTAGAAAAAAATGACTACCATTGTCCTATACCACTTTTTTGACCATGAACCTTGTCAGTGCTCCTGGTTTTCTTCAGTCTTTGGTGGTTTGACTGTCTCCACAGGAAAAATGCAGCACTGATAATCAACTCAGAATTGTCCCTGGTCTTACCTTTTTCAGAGTGGCCCAGCTTTGACTGGGTAGAGTGACAGATGGGAGAGGGTGAAGACATGAGCGTTGTAAAGAAAGCTATAAGGAGAGAGTTGTGGCTCACCTCCATCAGGATCTTTCATGTGATTTTTTTTCTTAAAACATAGCACATTTAGGCTTTTTCTAAATGATGGGGAAATGTTTTAACATAAATTTTAAGTAATATTTAATATTCTCAACTACAACATTCAAGGTGTCTAGATGGTTAATATTGACAACTTGACAGGGTCTACATTTACCTAGGAGACACTCCTCTTAGGCATGTCCATGGGGGAGTTGCCAGATTGAGTTGATTGAAATGGGTTGCCCCACCTAACTATGAGTGGTCCTATGCCAGTAGCTGGAGTTCAGGATGGCATAAAGTAGAGAAAGAACTCTGTGCACCATCATTCATCTCCCTGTGTCCTGACTGAGGATGTAATGTGACCAGCAAGCCCAAGCTTCTGTTATTACAACTTTCCTTCTGTGATATTCTGTATTCAAAAATTGTGAGCAAAAATACCCCCTATCCTATGCTGTTTCTGTCAGTGTATTTTACCCCAGAAACAGAACAAGTAATAGAGCATGCTGACCTGTGGCAGATCATCTCAATAAAGTTGACCTTAGCAAGTGTTTCTTAAAGTAAACCTGTGGTGTATAGGAGTCCTTTATGGTATATTATTGACCCCTACTCTGTCACTATTAGAGCCATTTCTGGTACCTGTAGTTTTGTCTATCCACAGTGCCCTTACCACCATCAGCAGCAACACACACATTTATTCTTCATGATCTAACAGCAGTGGCATCTCTTCAGTCCTCTCAGATTTATCCATGCTTTGTTAATGACCTAAAGTCTGACAAGATATTCTTTTCATGTTTCTAGAGACATATATTGCATTGTTTTGCTCTGACCTGTTCACATTTGAGTTCCATGGTAAAATAGGAGCTCCTTTCATGTCAGTGATAATGAGCTTCAGCACCACAATGCCTTAGAGATGCCCAGTCAGTATAGAACTGAGCTGAACTTTTGGGTTTGTTTGTTTGTTTGTTTGTTTGTTTGAGTATACGGAAGGAGAAAAAAACATCCCATGGTAAGTGTTTTTTCCTTCTAAACTTATCTAGAACCCAATGGTATATGAATAAGTTGGCATCTCATTTTACTAAGTAAAAGTATGAGTTTCTACTCAGCTCTTTGATAATTCTGTAAGTTGGAACAGATAACCTCCAACATGGTGAGTTAAATGAGTTCCATCCACTTTCCAAAACACAGAATCTCATGACATCTTTAATTTATAAAATATCTAATACTTAAGATTGACAAAGAAATATTCATGCCAAAAATGAAAACAAGTTCCTGAGTAAACCCTGTGCAGCCTAGGCTTGGCATGCAAGTCCGATGCAGTCCAGGTCTACCCTGCCCTGTACTACTACTTAGCTTTCCTGTCAGGATGCCTGAGGAAGTGCTCCATAGAGAGGAAGAGGTGGAGACCTTTGCCTTTCAGGTAGAAACTGTTCTGCTCATGTCCCTCATCATCAAGACATTCTATTCAAACAACAGAATTTTCCTTCAGGAGTTGATCTCTAATGCTTCTGAGGCTTTAGACAAAATTCACTTTGAGAGTCTCACAGACCCTTCCAAGTTAGAGTTAAAGCTGAACTTGACATCATGCCCAATCCTTAGAAGCACACACTGACATTGGTGGACACAGGCATTGGCATGACCATGGCTGACCTCATTCATAACTTGGGAACTATTGCAAAGTCTGGCACAAAGGCATTCATGGAGGCTCTCCAGGCTGATGCAGGCATCTCCATGATTGGTAGTTGGATTTGGATCCTATTCAGTCAATCTAGTGGTAGAGAGAGTAGTTGTGATCACAGAGCACAATGATGATGAGCAGTATGCCTGGGCGGCTTCTGCTGGTGGATCCTTCACAGTTTGTGCAGACCATAATCAGCCTGTTGGCTGGGAGTACCAAAGTGATCCTTTACCTCAAAGAAGACCAGAGTACTTAGAGAAGAGGAAAACCAATGGAGTGTTGAAGAAACACGGTCCATAGGCCTTTCCATCAACTCTATTTGGAAAAGGAACAAAAGAAGAAGATCAGTGATTATGAGGCAGAGGAAGAGAAAGGTGAGAAAGAGGAGGAAGATAAGGATGATGTGGAGAAGCCCCTCTCCTGGGCATATACCCAGAAGATGTTCCAACTGGTAAAAAGGACACATGTTCCACTATGTTCATAGCAGCCTTATTTATAATAGCCAGAAGCTGGAAAGAACCCAGATGTCCCTCAACAGAGGAATGGATACAGAAAATGTGGTACATCTACACAATGGAGTACTATTCTGCTATTTTAAAAAATGAATTTATGATATTCTTGGGCAAATGGATGTATCTGGAGGATATAATCTTTAGTGAGGTAACCCAAGCACAAAAGAAGTCATTGGATATGCACTCACTGATAAATGGATATTAGCCCAGAAACTTAGAATATCCAAGATACAATTTGCAAAACACAAGAAAATCAAGAAGGAAGACCAGCGCATGGATACTTCATTTCTCCTGTGAATAGGAAACAAAATACCCATGAAAGGAGTTACAGAGACAACGTTTAGAGCTAAGATGAAAGGATGGACCATACAGAGACTACCCCACCAGGGGGGATCCATCCCATAATCAGTCATTAAACTCAGACACTATGACAAAGGACAGCTAGTGCCTACTTAAGGGACCCTGATATAGCTGTCTCGTTCAGAAGTGGATGCTCATAATCATCTATAAGATGGAACACAGGGCCCACAATGGAGAAGCTAGAGATAGAACCCCAGGAGCTGAAAGGGTCTGCAACCCTAGAAGAGGATCAACAATATGAACTAACCAGAACCCCCAGAACTCGTGTCTCAAGCTCTATATGTAGCAGAAGATGGCCTAGTCGGTCATCATTGGGAAGAGAGGCCCCTTGGTACTGCAATCTTTATATGCCCCAATACAGGGGAACGCCAGGGCCAAGAAGTGGGAGGGGGTGGGCAGGGGAGCAGGGAGGGGGGAGGGGACTTTCAGAATAGCATTTGAAATGTAAATTAAGTAAATATCTAATAAAAAATTGGGAAAAAAGGAAAATAAAGAAAATTAAGAACATATTGATTAGGTAGAGTTTAGTAAGACTGTCTTATTTGGTCAAGAAACACTGATGAATCACTCAAGAGAAATGTGGTAAATTCTTTTAAGAGCCTTACCAATGATTGGAAAGGCCACTGGGCAGTCAAGCGCTTCTCTGTAGGTCAGTTGGAGTTCTGGGTGTTGCTTTTCATTCTTTGCTGAGCTCCCTGTGACCTTCTTGAGAACAAAAATGACATCAAACTGTATGTCTATTGTGTGTTCATTATGGATAACTGTGAGGAGCTGATTCCTGAGTACCTCAACTTTATTCATCTCATGGTTGACTTTAAGGACCTGCCCCTGAATATCACCCAAGATATATTCCAGCAGAGCAAGGTCCTGCAAGCCATCTACAAAAACACTGTGAAGTGTTTGGTTGAAAACAAATCTTCAAGAAATTTTATTAGGCATTATTGAAGAATTTAAAGCTTGGAGTCCATGATGATTCTACGAACCATCAGCCCTTCTCTGAGCTCCCCCACTATCACACCTCTCGGAGAGATAACTTCCTTGTCAAAGTATGTATCTCACATGAAAGAGACACTGAAGTCCATCTGCTATATCATTGATGAGAGCAAAGAGTAGGTGGCCAACTCTGTGGAGTATGTGCAGAGATGGGGCCTTAAAGTGGTGTATCTAACTGATCCTATTGACAAGTACTGTGTGCAGTAGCTCAAGAAGTTGGACAGAAAGAGCCTGTCGCAATGACTACAGAGGGCCTGGAGCTACCAGAGAATGAGAAAAAGAAGAAGAAAATGGAGGAGAGCAAAGAAACATTTGAGAATCTCTGCAAGCTCATGAAGGACATCTTGGATAAGATTAAGAAGGGGACAATCTCCACGAGGCTTTTATGTCTTCACCCTGCTGCATTGTGACGAGAACCTGTGGCAGGACAGCAAACATGGAGCAGATCATGAAGATTCAGGCACTTCAAGACAACTCTACAATGGGCTACATGATGAACAAAGAGGACTTAGAAACAAATCCAGATTACCCAATTGTGGGAACCCTCAGAAGGCTGAGGTGGACCAAAATGACAAAGCTGTCAAGGACCTCATGGCGCTGCTGTTTGAAACTGTTCTGTGCTCTCTCCTCTGGTTACTCAAGTGAGGATCCCCAAACCCACTCCAACTCCATCTGCCTCATGATCACGCTGGTCCTGGGCATTGATGAATATGGAGTGACAACAGAGGAGCCCAGTGCTGCTGTTCCTCCCCCTACTTGAGGGTGATAAGGATGCCTCTTGTCGGGGTTGGAGAGTGGTTAAGAACACTGACTGCTCTTCCAAAGGTCTTGAGTTCAATTTCCAGCAACCACATGGTGGTTCACAACCATCTGTAATGGGATCCGATACCCTCTTCTGGTGTGTCTGAAGATAGCGACAGTGTACTCACATACATTAAAAAAAAAAATTAAAAAGGATGCCTCTTGCATTGAAAAAGTAGACTAGACTATACTTCCCCAGCAGCCTTGACTTGCCTTGACCCATCTGTCTCTGCTCATGTCTACAGTATCTCTTCTGTCCTGTCCTTGTGTCTAAGACAGGAAAATCCCCTCCCACCAAATAGAAAAGGTTGGGTCTTATGTATTCTGAGGGTGTTTGTTTTTACTGTGAAATTTAAAATATGCAAAATTAAGAAGATGCCACTTTATATATGGAAAAGATGGAAGGAAGGAAGGAAGGAAGGAAGGAAGGAAGGAAGGAAGGAAGGAAGGAAGGAAGGAAGGAAGGAAGGGAGGGAGGGAGGGAGGGAGGGAGGGAGGGAGGGAGGAAGGAAGGAAGGAAGGAGAACTAGAGGGAGGGAAACCCAAGAGGTTCATGCATGGTGTAGCGGGTACCAGCAGAGTATGTATGTAGTAATTGAGGTGTAGCACACAACATCACCTTGATTCTCCTGAAAGGGAGTTCATTTAAGACTTCAAAGTGACAACTTCATAAAACTCTGCTCCATGCACTGATTAGAAAGAACTGTCCACTGCAGAGAAAAGCTACAGAGGTAACTGACATTCAGATTCTCAGAGTGAAGAAATCAACCTATTGTAGACTGATAGATTTAGAACAGGCAATACAGTTCCAAACCTCTGTAAGGCCCATCTCTTTTCCGCTTCTAAATAATAACAAAAATGATACCTCTTTGGAGGTTTCTACTGAGTGTTCTCCCTGAGGAGCTTCTACAGTGATCTTCTGCCCTGGAACTCACTAAGGCAAGAAGACTTTTGCATTGCCACCGCAGGATTGGCTCTGTACTCCTGTTGGTCATGAGCAGCAATCCCACAGCTATGTATGCTGCCTCTAAATGTACCTACCATTACTTAAACTTGTCTTTTTTTTTTTGATAAATACTTGTGTAAAGAAGAGAAACAAGATGGCACTTAATATTTATTTCTATTTAGAGGTTCAACATGGAGACCAAAAATGCTTTACAAGTACTTGGGTTTTGTGTAGAAGAGTTGCAACCCTTACCTGTCCCATTGTTGACATGCACAGTATATGCCATTGACCACCCACTACCTCTCAATTGTGAATAATGCAGATGTACCTCATATGATTAATTGCTTAATGCCACATCCCTTTTAGTATGTATACTTTTAGCTGGCATTGTCTGCAGCATTGCAATAATTCTGCTCTACTGCTCACTGTTGACGACAAACAGCATGGATGGGTACCAGGCACTACACTGCCAACTTTCCAGATTATACACATTAATCCTCTGGGTGGTGGGGTTAAAAGCACTGCCCTATCTTGGCTTAAAATTGCTGTTGGAACTACAACAAAAACATTTAAAGTATTAGGTCAGATTCTAAATATTGCTTCTGACAAAGGGGAGTTACCATTTAAAAATATTACCATATGGATAGAGCTTTCTTTAAAAGACAGAGTATGGACTACCAGCCTCTCAAACAGCAAATTAGTGTGACCACAACATGAAATCCTAAGAAAAGGATGCAAAAGTGACCATATTTTTTTTTTCATTAAATTTGAGTACTTTTTTGACTACTATTTTTGTTCTCAATTATATCAACATACGTCTCAGTCATTTGGGGAAGAAAATCTTAGTAACTTAAGTTCTACACTCTGCAGGAACGAGTTACTAGTAGGTGAAGATACCTGTGTCAGTCTCTTCCAAGTGCCGTTGGTAGGGATCTCACATTGGTAGCCCAGAATCAGCCATGCCATAAATATTCACATCATGTAAATGGACAATTGTCACAATTTGGGGCTTTCTCCTTTTTGAGGTCCACTCAGTAACATTTACCAGTGCATAGATTTCAACCATCCTGGGCTCATATTATCTATAAGTTCTAAATTCTGAAAGTATAAGTAGAAGGGAATTTTAAAGAAGATCATAAACAGAGATCATGGAGCTGGTGGGAACAGATGCAAAGTTATTGCTCTGCCTCTCTGAACCCTAGCCTAGTTTGTGTTCATAATATACAGATAGACAAAGAAAATGATACCAGTTCCAATCTATTATATATAGTCAACTTAGGGACAGCTTTAATGTTATATACTATGTTGGTTACAAAATTAAAGCACTGAAAATTGATCTGGCTCCCCACTCTATGACATGGCGATGTCATTCATTATCATCTTAGAGAGGGTGCCTATGTCTCTCCCCCTATGTACATAATTAAAGTGGATACTTGTCAAACAGAATGTATGTGTGGAGTGTAACTGATATGCCAGTCTAAGAGGAGGTTCTTGGGGTTCTTCCTTCAACTTCAGGAGAGGATTGTCCAGAAAACTGTCAGCAATTAAATCCTTTATGTGCAGCACAAAAGTTGGCCCGTAGTCTTCTTTCCTATTTTGCCCATGGACCAGGTTCAAGGGATTGGAAAGTCTCCAGTCAGATATGAAAGGAGACTGATGGAGAGGGAGGCTAGTTTCTGGGGCTATTAATCATGGAAGAAATAGATATAATTTAGGTCATTTGATGGCTTAAAGATGTCTCTATGCTCAGAGATGAGCTATCTAGATAATTTATTACTTGACAGATGCCATATTTCTTCTGAAATAATTTTCAGATCATTAATAAATGTATATAGATTGCATCCATACCATGATCTCTATTTACAATCATTGAAGATTGGAAAGAAATATGGCACTTTCTTGAGGCCAGATGACAAAGGATGATTTGTAGGGTGATGCACATGAAGAAGCAAATCTTTTTTTCAGTGGTGCACTGGTTACTTTCTGTTGTTGTGATAGAACACCATGACCAAAAGTAACTTATGAAGGAAGAGTTCACTTTAGGTTATGATTCTAGAGGGAGAGTCCACAATGGTGAGGAAGGTGTGGACAGCAGGTGAACAGAGCAAGAGGCTGAGAGATCCTAGCATTAACCACAAACACGAGCAGACAATGGACTGCACCTGGGACAGGACTAGAAAATCTCAAAGACATTCCCCAGTGGCATTCTTCCTTCAGCAATGCTCTACCAGCTCAAGGCTCCAAAAATCTCCCCAAATAGTGCCACCAGACAAGGACAAAGTATTCAAGTATGTGAGTCTATGGGGGATTTCTCATTCAAACCATCATGAATGGGTAGTAGGGGCTTGCTTGTTTTAAAGATTTTTTTTAATCATGAGTTATTTGTAAGTATGACAACATGACAGGATGAAAAATGTATATTTTCACAGCCTATGGAAATCAGCCTAAAGGTTCTCCCTCAGAATAAAAAAGATCTGCCATCAGGTCCAACTATTCCACTCCTGTGTATATACCCAAAGGATTCTAAGTCATCTACAGTAATAACAGGATACAATACCTAGATGCCTATGTTTGTTGTGTAATTGTTCACAATAACCACATTATAGAACAAGCCTAGGTACCCATCAACAGATGAGGATAAAGAAAATATGTCCATCCACAAAATATTTCATCATTTGCAGAAAAATGATGGAAATGAAAATCATTATGTTATTTACATAAAGTGAGCCAACCTTGAACAAATGCCATGAGTTTTCTCTTGTATAAAACATTTATGGAAAACCATTAAAGTAAAAGGGGAAAAAAAGGAAAAAGGCTAATGGGTTGGGGCAGGTAAAGGAAGATGAGAAAAGGGTGGAGCCTGAGCTGTGTTAGAAGAAATGTCACTATGATCTCATTTTTGACTTAGAGAAATCTTACTAAGTATTCTTTCTAGTGTGAGCATTTAATCTCCTTACTGTGAACCTGTTCCACCTTTTCTGACACACCAGGAGTTCTCCTCCTGGGGCTGTTCCTCACTAGCCCTCATCGGCCCTGCATGAAGGTCTAGAAGCCTTCGTGCATTTGCCTCAGACAAGGGGCCACCCTGTGTAACCCATACCAATCCTGAATCCTTCCAGGGATTCACCCACTTGTGTCTTCACAGAAGAAATACCACAAATACTAAATCCGAGTGAGGAGGAAAATTCTAATTAACTTACTCAATTAGCCTGCCGATGCTGACCACTGCTCAACAGTTTCCATTCCACTTTCAGCTGCTGGAATCCCCCATCAAGCAGCACAGCGGTATAGCCCTTCTAACTGGTAGTCTGATGCTTATTAACAAAGTTGTTTTGTTTTTATACCAAAATGGCATCATTGTCTGATAGTTATTTGGTTTCTGCCAATCAGTCAATCATAAATCAGTGGCCTGAGAGGAGTGCTTCTATAGTAGCCAGGGAAATATCCAAGCCCCCTGCCTCTTCTCCATTAAGTTCCTTAACAAGAATTCCAAGCAGATGAGGCCCACAGCATCTGAGATGACAGAGGTCCAGACTGAGATGGATATAAAGATGTTTGCCATTACCTCTCAAAAGACAGAAAATGGGAAGCTTCTATTGGTAGTTAATACTTTATAAACCCAGTGGACAAGCATTTTCCAAGCATGCCTGTAAAACTCATGTATATGTAAATGAAATTAAAAAGAAGTGGTTTTGGTACGTCAGCCCATCCGTCTCATTACAAATCTGGACCTGTTGTTTTAATCTGAACCCTTTCCAATGGTCGCAACTCCAACATTTCAGACTTGTGGGATTTAGTGAGCAAATCTCCACACTGAAGCCATCTCATCAGACAGCACCAGATCCAGGCAGAAGCTGTTTTCTGTAAAAACTCAAGCACATGACTTTCTGAAATGGTTTTTAAATTTGTTCCTCTTGATTAAGTAAAACAGTATGAAAAACAGACATTAAATTTAATTGCCAGGCAAATTCAGCTAAATCAAAAAGAATAAATTATGAGGATATTAATTATTATAATTATTTAGCCCATTTTAAAATTACAGTGATTCATTGTATGGGGGTTGGCAGCGAATATGCCACCATGGGCGTATGGATGTCAGAGGGTGAGTTGGGTCCCAGAGATCCAACTCAAATTGTGATTCTCGTCAGGAGGTGTCTCTGCTCCTCTCTGTCCACTCTTATTGACCAAACCTTTAGAAAAGGAAAATGAAAGGGGAGGCCACCAGGCATTTATTGTGAACCTGGCTGAGTTTTATAGGCACATATACTTTATCAACACCTAAAACAAAATGATTGCTTTAAAGATTTGAGCAAAGAGCTAAATTAAATATAACTGGTATATATTATTGGGAGAGGGCCTGAAACTAGAAAAATGTAAAGAGACCTCCTCCTGACCTGCCTTGGCTCCAGGCCCTCACATTTGCCATGTTCTCTTGGATCATGTGCCAATTCAGCTTCACCCATCCTGAAGCCATGGCCCCTTAAGGGCATGCGTGTCTTCTGTTCCACCTATATCTGGGCATGGGGCTGGAATTGGGATGGACCCTAGCCCAGGGTTTCTGGCTGCCATTTGATTAGCTCTCATGCCTGAGAGAAGGGCTGACATTTCTCAAGGATCTTTCACTTCAGGGCAGCCCTCTGAAACTGTGGTAGACCATGTCTCCTTCAGCTCCAACCCTCAATGCATAGCCAGGCCACCAGGCTTCCAGCACTGAACCTTCAAACACCTTCCTTGCAAATAAGGGTCCTGATGCTATTAGGCCTAAGTGAAAACTGCCACACACACACAGACACACAGACACATGCACACACACACACACACACACACACACACACACACAAGATACATGCATCAGGACAGAGAAAGGGAAAGGAAGCCCCCCACTGAGTAGATTCCTCTACTGGCCTCTCTGCTGCTCTCCTATCTGTTCCTGGGTAGTTTTCAGGGGGTCCTCATGGCCCAGAAATGGATGATGGCATTTATCCAACCCATCTCCTGGTACAATGTGGAAACTCATAGAAAGCATTTCTTAATTGGAGTTATACAAATATGATAGCTGTTCTGACAAACTGTAAAGCCAAACTGTCTGACCAACCGTATAAGTTCTAAACAATAAATATAGACACCCCAGATAATTACTCTTACAACTCGTGGACTTGGTCATCTTCTGCAGCATACACCCAAGGGAAGGCTTCCCGGGTCGGTGGAGCAGAGATCCTGCCCCACTTGCTTGCTGCCATGTGCATGCTAAACTGATGCTTGACCTAAGATCCTTTCAAACTCACACCGCCATCCTGGACCCAAGTTTCTAAACTTAAAACATGCTCTCTTTACAATCTCTGATGCCCTAATAAAATCTGGCCTTTTTTATCCCCAGCCCCCAAGAAACATCTACACCTCGGTGGCAGAGATTAACTCTATTTCAAATCCACACCTCCCTTCAGTTTTATCCACCTCTTCCCTGGAAGCTCCCCCCTGCACTTCAAAGCAGCTTTGTGGTTCCCCTTGGAGAAATCAATGGGAGAGATGAAAGGCAGCTGTCTTTATCTCTACCTGCTGAAGGTCACTCTGCTCACAGCACAGAGCAGGTAGGGGGAGGTGAGATAGACAGGAGAAGGGTAAGTTAGAACAGAGGTGGGGGGGGTTAGAACTGGAGGGAGGGAGGTAAAGGATCAATTATGTACAAAGAATGCATAATCCAGAAACAATGGTATCTGTTCTAAAGGAGTAGAACGCATCCAGTTACAGATATAATAACCAGTATTTTACAGAGGCCCTAATATTTGATATAAAAAGTTAAAATGCTATCAAGTGTGATCATCGTAAAAAAATCAAAATGAAATCTACCTCTGTACCTGTCATAAGGAACAGATTGTGTGTTGATAACATTGTCTAACTGGACTCCTGGGAAGTTATTTGAATGTAGTAGGCATTAGGCCGGACCCCTGGTAGAGGATAGTGAGGCCTGTGGATGTTGTTTAAATCTACACAGTCAAACAGAAGCTGTGGGCCAAGGCTGCTCCTAATGGGAGCACTTCTTAGGAGGATAAACAAGTTGCTCTGTCCCAGCCAGCCTCAGTTTTCTTACCTGTTGAATGGGATTGATTCAGGCCTGCTTTGCAGGGTTGTCATGAAGTCTAAGGGAGAAACTAGGTTAGAGGCACTCTGTGGAACGCACTAGTAATGACAGGGAAAAAATAAAAATAAAAAGAGCTGTTTTTGTGCTATGTATAACTAACCTCCCAGAGGAGAGCTTTTCACCTAATTATTGGCTCACCCTTAAAGGCCCAGTAAACCTCATAACTTCTCGATGCTTCAGGTCTTTTTCCACCCATTAAAGTAGAAATTAACCAGCCGAAGCAGAAGGGCGCAGGCTCACAGCAGGCATGTGAGAAGCCAGAAAGAAGGAAACTGGGCCCATCCTTTCTGGTGCTGGCCCTGAATCCAGACTGCCGGGCACAAAGACGCTAGTGGGGTGGGCACTGTGTAATCCTGTCTGATCCTTGCTGAACAGTTAGGAAATGGCACCTCATTGCCGGGGTTATTTGCCAGATATCCTGACAGCTGCGGGACTCTGGCCAGCTGCTGTAGCTCCTCCAACTCTGTATGCAACATTTTACCCTGCTACTGCAAAGAGCCGCGATGTGATGGCAGTGGGCAGGCACGAGCACTGCAGGCCCTCACCACCTTCCTCTGAGTCCTGCTTTGAGTTACTTTATGGAGATGCCAGCTGAAATCCCTTTCAATGCCTGCCTCTTGTCAGCACTCTCTCCTGCCCTGTCTCAGAGGATGTTTCGTCCTTTTGCTTCTGTTTCCTATGCCACCGTCAACACGGCTGTGGGCAGCGGCGATGCCATGTCTTCCGGGACTCTCAGCCTCAGCAAAAGTTCCACCTTAATGCAAAGATAAAAAAAAAGTATTTTCCTGCCACTGAGCACAAATAAGTCTTTCCCTTGCTACTCCAGTACTGCTGCAGTAATGAATTAGTTACTGTATCTGAGAATTCGTGAGCTTATCGTCCTTCATCACAGTGGTAGCAATTCTTCCATTCCTGGAAGGAACCCTAACCAAAAACCGACACCAAAACCAAAACAATATCTTACGATAACAAGTTTTCCATTTGAGCTTTCAATTTTAAAACTACTTTAAACATGTGTATTATTACAAATGCTTATATTAAATAAAACTAGAAGTTAAATCTGGTAGGAAAATTGTTTATCTATATATAATGTTAGTTCAGATATTTTCTAAATACCTTAAGGACTAATGGCATTTGCTCCAAGAGCACTTCTGGATTATTCTTCCTCTCTCTCTTTCTTTCTCTCTCTTTCTCTCTCCCTCTCTCTCTCCCTCTCTCTCTTTCTCTTTCTTTCTTTCTTTCTTTCTTTCTTTCTTTCTTTCCTTCTTTCTCTTACTTTCCTTTTTTTCCCCCCAGCCTTGCTTGGCAAGCCAGGAACTTGATGTAGAGACCAGGCTGGCCTGTAACACCAAAAGATCTGCCTGCTTCTGCTTCCCAATGCTAGGACTTATATGAGGAAGGACCGTCCAGAGACTGCCCCACCCGGGATTCATCCCATAATCAGCCTTCAAACCCAGACACTACTGCATATGCCAGCAAGATTTTGCTGATAGGACCCTGATATAGCTGTCTCATATGAGGCTATGCCAGTGCCTGGCAAATACAGAAGTGGATGCTCACAGTCATCTATTGGATGGAACACAGGACCCCCAATAGAGGAGCTAGAGAAAGTACCCAAGGGGTCTGCAACCCTATAGGAGGAACAACAATATGAACTAACCAGTACACACCCACCCACCCCACCCCCAGCGAGCTATGTCTCTAGCTGAATATGTAGCAGAAGATGACCTAGTTGGCCATCACTGGGAGGAGAGGCCCTTGGTCTTAAAAAGATTATATGCCCCAGTACAGGGGAATGCCAGAGCCAGGAAGCAGGAGTGGGTGGGTTGGGGAGCAGGGTGGGGGAGTATATAGGGACTTTTGGGATAGCATTTGAAATGTAAATGAAGAAAGTATCTAATAAAAATTGTTTACAAAAAAGAAAAAAAAAAAGAAAAGATATATATGGCCATGCCTGGCCTTCTAATTTGTTTGTTTGTTTATGCATTGCAATGGTTGGAAAGAGGGTTGATTATATCTTTCACACAGATAGCTGAGTCTAATACAGCATGCAGTCAAAAAGCCTGTACACCAGCCATTAGGTGGGGACTTTGGCTTGTCCCTTCCTGGTCTTGTGGCCTGAGGCATGTAATTTGATCTGGCTGAACATCAGTGCTCACTTCTGAGATGTTGCTTTAAAGACTTTGCTTCACAGGTAACTGTCACAGAGGGAAGAGCTGGCTGACTCTGGTCATCCTCCTGCATCCGCATGTCCGGGCTGACTCTGGTCATCCTCTGCATCCGCATGTCTGGGCTGAGTTGTTCCTGGAGTCTCCTGCCATCATCAAAGTGCAAGCCATGGCTACAGTCACAAGTGAGATGCATGTTTTTCCCAGCTTATAGAGGTCACCTCCTTTATTGGTGTCTAAATGGTAATGATGGGCTACGAAATTCAAGGAAAGCAGAGAGGATACCAGTGAAGTCCTTGAAGAGTCGGGGAACAGATGGGAGACTTTTTCTGAGACTTAATTAGGATTACGGGTTTTACTCTGATCTGTAACAGAGGACTCTGCAAATAGAAGCAAGAACCTCCAGCTGCAGATGAGCAACATGAAGAAATGCACTGAGAAGCTGCTGGTGGTCGTGCAAGAATTCCATAACCCTGCTGCCTGTGAGCAAGGGAACCTGCGCTTATGGGCACCTGGATTTGGGTGGCTGTGGAGGGGCTCAGATAAACAGATAAAGGCTCAGATTGGGCATATCCTCCTGCCCCAAAGGAAGGGATAAGCGGCAGGGAGAGACCTAAGCAGGACCTAAACAGACTGCACTGGAGAATTCTGAGCAGCACCACTATTGAAACATCAGCTTCAGTCCGATGGTGGAATAGAGCTCTCAAAAGAGGGGGGGTGGGGCTAAGAGGGCACTAAGTTGGGCTGTCATTTGCAATATGGGGCTACACATGAAAGCAGAGAAGCCATGCTCTTCAGAACATGGAATCTACCATGCTCAGCAGCATCTTTAAGACGCTCTGTCCATGGGTGAGAACACAGACGGGAAGAGAGTGGAGTCTGATTGGTTCTCTGTCCTAAGCTAAGACCGGAAGGAAGCTTCAGCACAGTGATGTGGAACGGGAAGAGACAGATAAGATTCTCTTACACTCTAGACTTCAACGATAAGTAGAAATCCACATGGAGCTGCCAGAAGGCAGCTTAGATAAAGGCCAAAGCTTGGAGGAAATCACCTGGGAAGGGTATCCAATGTGAAGGAGGACTCGGTGCCCAGGGGAGCCCGAAGCTGTGGATGGTTTGAGACTGACTTGGGTGAGACAAGAAGCAAATGAAAAAGTCACAAACAGTACCAAATGGGGAGGTCAGGAACAAGACCAATGAGTTGGGAGATGATGAAGCAAGAAGCAAGACAAGAGCCTAGAGTTTAGCACAAGGCAGTTGGAAGTACTAAAAGCCGCAGAAGGTTCAAGGGATTAGAAGTGGTTATTCTATCAACTCGAGCATCACTCCACTCTTCTCCCCCACCCCCAGACTCCCTGTCTGTGGACACTGAAGAGTCAACATCCCTTTTCTCTTCTCCTTCAGAACAGCTTCATTTCCAACTGTGTATCTGTCTCCAAGTTATTTTGCTTCAAAAACCCGCCTCTCCAACTAGACTGTAAATTACAAGGCTGCTGGGAGTGCCACGGCCCCTCTGCATCTTAGCTGCTTAGCTGGTGCGTGGCACTGGCACTACACCAGATGCCCAGACTTTGATGGGCATGACGTCACTGGCGTGGAAGCCTGGTTGCAATGGATTGAGGTGTACATTGGAAGTGAAAAAAGGCAGTCTAGAGACATAATTATTTATGAAGGTTGAACAAAAGGAAGTAGAAGCCACAGAGAGAATTTACGGGTGAGGAAGATTACAATGGTTTGTTAGCTTGTAGAAATAAAGAGATTTGCACGTTTGTAGCAGGAAAATCAAAGCTCCAGGAACAACATTGGAGGAAGGGCAGGAATCAAGACCTGACCAATGGCAGAAAGATGGGGGCGGGTTCTGTGGGAGGTGGCATGGGGGCGTGGCATCCACTTGAATAAAGACTAGTCTCTGGTTTCTCTGTAACTTGAGGAGGGTTGCTGAGGCTGACTTGACAGAAACAATGAAGTTTTAGATTTCCTGGCTTGGGGTAGGGAAGAGGTGTCCCCTGCTCCATCTTAGCACCGGACATGAAGCAGACATGAAGCAGACGTAGAATGGAATGGAATGTTCTGCACTGCCTAACGGTGGACCCATGCGCAAAAATGATAGTGGATGCAAGAGGGGGAAACAGTCGTTTAAAATAAACTAACATAGTAATAATAACTGTGTGTGTGTGTGTGTGTGTGTGTGTGTGTGTGTGTGTGTGTGACCAGATAGTTCTTGGGCCTTTCATAGTAGAGGATAGGATGCTAGAAGACTCTGAAGAGAGAACTTGAAACAGCCTCCACTGGACTTGAAGGCTCATCTGAGGCTGTTGGCTGGGACCCTGAGTTCTACACAGTCTCTTCATGACGCTTCCTCAGGATAGAAGCTGAGGTCTGGGGTGGGGGTGGGAGTGGGGGTCGGGGTGGGGGCTTGTGTTGTTGACGCCATGAATCTGTCTCCCTTTATTTTTCCGTCCTATGCAGACCTAAACCTGGCGAGCATGACCAGCAAAGAGGATGCAAACAGAACTCAAGGTTTTTAGACTAGCCAAGAAAAACAGTGAGCCTGAGTCAGCATTTCTATTTCTACCCACTACATCGTCCAGTCCTCTCATGAACATTTTGTAACATGTATCTGATTCTCTTAAAATGAAATCCAAAGACAGTTCCTATCAACGTTGATAAGTAAACGTACAGATTATCTTCGCAACAGTAAAGGAGATAGAATTAAAAGATACCAAGTCGCAATAAAACCATGTTTCAAAAAGGATTTGTGTGACCAGAGCAGCCCAAGGTTGTACCCAGGTAGAAAGGACATGCTTGCACTGGGGGTACTGTTAAGGTAATATAGGAACATCCGGGTGAGAAACTCAGAATTTAAGATTGGGTGGGGATTTGTAAACTGGCCCACACCTAACAGAGTGTCTGGCATTTCTGTCCAATAAAGGACAATGAAACCACCCAGTTGTCACAACAAAGATTGGCATGTGTTTTCCCAAGCGAAGGAGACATCCTCTCCCGGCTGAGTCCCTTATCCTGTGAGGGAGGAACCTCGAGCTCTCTGCTTCCTCTGCACCAGCTCTTGCTCCTGCCCAGAGGCCAAGACCCCTGTCATCAAAGGCACTTAGTGTCATTTCCTGCTCAGATTTCCAGGCCAGCTGAACCAGAGGCCCTCACAGTGAGCAATATCAGATTCAGCAAATAAAAACGCAGTCTCCACAGTTAAACTCGGATTCCGGGTGAACTATGACTTATGAGACTTAGTTTAAAAAAATAAGTGGCAAGTAAAAATCTTCACACACTGAAATTAATGAGACCTGAAGTCTGTACACCTCAGTGAACTATACAGAGGACCATCTGAAGCTGTGGTCCTTCATGTTGGGTTTTACATGTTTGTTAATAGAACACAGAATCTATTTTATGCACCTTTTTACCACCAAAAATGAAAAATAAATGACAGAATTCTAGGTAAAAAAATAATTAGCTTTAATTCTCCTTCGCAGCTTTTGTTCAATACCTACATTCAGTGAGAATTGTTTTAATTGTGTTCAAAAGATTACAAAAGACCTATTTTATACTGAAAAAAATTATCAGTTGCTTACCTAATATTTGAATTTGGCTGAACATCCCAGATGTTATCTGGCAATCTTGTATCTACTATCAACAGAAATACTAGTCCCACAGAGAGAGTGGGGGAGGGGTGGGGAGAGAGAGAATATTGTATCCCTAAACTATATTTGTGGTCAGAGAGAAAGCCCACAAATGGACATCCTCACAGATTGAGGGAGACCCGCCCACTCACTCAGAAAGTTCTTTTGTCACACACAGAACGTTGTTAGTTTGCATTTCTTGAGTTAAAGTCTCCAAAGTCTTAATGCCACAAAGAAATGCCTGCTTTGAAAGTTAAGCCCGAGGTACCAATACGCCTTCATGATCAAAGGCAGGAATTGAGACACCAGCCCACATGTAACCTGGGCTCTCCGCTGAGAGCTGAATATATCTACTTATATTGATAATCAAAAGCACCAAGACAGTGGGACAGACACCTTGGGGCACCATGGTACTGGACCGGAACTCCAGTTCAGAGAATGTGGTTCCCAGAACAGTAACTGCAACATTCTTGTAAGTATAAAATCTTGGAGTTCTATTCAGATTTACTAAATAAGGAGGTGCGACTCCTGTGTTTGACACGATTGTAGGACGTGATAGGCTGATAACCACCTGGTCTAGAACATTGACCTGTTACCTGGCCTAGAATGTTATCTGTATGTCACAGAAAGGAGGGCAGCAGAGACAGGGTCATGTTCTCACAGATTGCTTATCACCTGGCAGTGTAACTGTGGCTTGGGAGCCAAGGTGACAGCGTGTGGCTTCATTCCAGTGAGAGTTCAGACAGAGAACAGCAGTCCCTGGGCACCCTCTCTGCTGCTGAACTGGGCTGCTGCAAATGGCCCATCTAGGCTGCCCTAAAGACCACTGGAGCTTTGCCGAGGTAAAAAGGGTACAACTACACTCACGTGGCTTCTAGGTCCATCCTCCCCACAGGAATCCTAAAAAGAGTAGCATTAAGTAAAAATAAAAATAATCCGTTCTTGAGGTCACATGAGATCTCACTGAGGAAGTAGCCAACCCTGGATGAGGCACTGGTGGAACCAGACTTTCATGTCCTGCTGCTACCAACAGTGCAGGAGCTGAGGACATGCTGGCGGCAGCCATTTGTGTCATCCTGTTAGCCCGAGGAAGCCTGCTTTCAGGAGGAAAGGAAATTCATCTTAGTGTAGGGTTAGCCCAGGAGATGTTGATGCCCTCACGTTCTTGGTGGTCTACAACACAGAGAAATGTTTTGGCTTGTACTTAAAGGCGAGAGAACCACAGCCCCCTACACACACACACACACACACACACACACACACACACACACACACACGGGCATGTGTACTCGCGGTCTCCTTGGTGCGCTGTGGTGAGCTACGCTGAAGGTTTCCTGGCTGACAATAAAAGCCTGCTGTCCAAGCATCAATCAAACCCACGGCCTCCCTTCACAATTATCCCATCAGCTTCAGCCCTGGGAAAATAAACAAGCCATTCAAAGGCTTCTAGACGTGGTAGTCCTAGCCAGACCCACCTTATAAACAGTGGTCTGGCTGGCAGTTTGGGATTTCTCCATGCTATCACAAAAGGAGATCACATTTCTGACCACCCTTCCTGTGGTTGGGCTAGTCCCCGTCTTGGAAGATGCTAATTTCTGAACACTGGCATCTCCATTTTCTTTCCGTCTTGTTTAGCCACTGGAAACTTAAAAGGTCTTAAGTCCAAGTCAAAGATACTAATTGCCCTGTTGAGCTTCTGAACAAAGAGTTGGGGCTGGCTCTTGCCAGGGCCTCCAGGATGTAGGTTTTGTGCTGGCTTGGCTGGGTATGGCTGGTGCCCACACTAAATCTTTGCTCCTCTGTGGAGCTGCCTCCTCAGGATGACAGGTCAGCCCCTCGTGTGACTACTCTTCGAGTTGCTTGGGATTCTGGGCATTTTCTTAAAATATTTTTCTAAAAATAACTTTTGATGGGTTATATTAACATCATCATCCAAATTCACTTCGGATAGTCTTGTATTAATTCGCTCCTGACACAATTAGTAGGAGAGCACACACTGGCACAGGTTCCTCTGGCAAGTATCACATCCCCAGGGCACCAAGAGATCATCAGCTCCTTGTGAGCCAAGGATGCTACATTTCTTGTCAGTGGCTCGGTGCCTACCCTTCCTCATCCAGGGTGGCTTTGTGCCACCAGGTCCTGTAAGATAAACCTTGTCTTGCTGCTATCTTTTGTAGCTGAGTTTCCTGTGCCATAGAAGAGGAAAAGTCAAAGGATACAAATATTTTCCAGTGTCAAGATCCGCTCTGAGCACAATCCCTCCCTCAGGTCTGCAGCCTGCAAGGTCAAGCTCACTCCAGGCAGCCCTCTCACAGAAGGGAGCCTTCTAGTGTCTGTCTCTCCATCTTCGGTGAGGGGTGTGGCAAAGGAGACTTGATGCAAGCAGAGCCAGAAGGGAGAATAAAGATGCTTGGTTGCCACCAAAAGCAAAGAACTGTGGTGGGCAGAGACAGCCCCTGCAGAAGCAGCTGGCACCACTCACACACACAGCTGGCTCCCCAGCCCTCTGGCAAAATGTGTGTGTCGCTCAGGTCCTTTCACCTCGGGACAGACTGCTTTAGTTCTCCAGCCTTTACAGCAGGATCAGGTGTTTCCTGTTTAGGCCAGAACACCAAGCAGGTAACAAAGGCTTCTTTGGTTTTCTAGAAAGGGAAAGCTGCTGGCATGGCTTGCCCATCTCTCTACTGAGTGACACTGCTCCATCTTACTTGTCTGTCTTTCCTTCCTTCCCTCGTCCTGTGTGATAAACAGATCGAGCAGTATTTTCCGTTTCACCTTGAATGAGCTCTCTTATCCTCCATAGCCGTGTCGCTGACATTCGATTCTGAACTAGTCCAACAGTGAGGGGTTTTTTTTTGTTTTTTGTTTTTTTTGGACACATACTCAGGGGGGGCCGGGAGGAAGAGGAAGAGAGAGGACTTTCCTTGGGAGAAAAGATAACAGAAATAAGCAGGTGGGTTATTGACACTGTCTGTAGGTGCCTCCCAGAAAAATGGCCCCATATTATGGTGGTTTTCATTACCTCCAGGGAAGGTAGAGGTAGAAGAAAGCTGAGTCCTTCATCTGAGGACACTGTGCATGATGGCTAATGTGGTTTCTCCTTCGTTGAAAGGTTTGCTGGCCTGAACTAAGGATGCTAATGTGAGGTCATTTGCTGGGTTCCCTGGCCGTGCTCTCCTCATTAATCAGAACCACATTTGCTCATTTGTGTTCTTGGGGAAGCTGGTGCTGAAGTACACAGCATCCTCTGTTTGGGGACTAATGCAATAGTTCACCAATGAGACAGGCACTTCCAGATACAGCGCCCAGGCCCCACTTTACAGAAACTCGTCTGGACTAGTTCCTGGAAGGCAAAGTTTGACTTTGTAAATGAAGGAGTGAACTCCGATTCCAGAAGTTTCCATGGTCGCTGGCCCTTAACCTGCTGTTTGACAGATTGTACCTGGCCTCTGGAGTTACACTGGCATGGCTTCCACTCCTGGTACTACAGCTCACTAACTGGGTTTGGGAAATCACTTATCTCTTTGTAAGTCCCTAAACCAGAAGCAATAATAGTCATCTTGTTAAGATTCGGTCACCTAATTTACATTAAATTCTGAGAGCATTCACCAGCCAATGCCTTTTTTTGGCTTTATTCTTGTCTATCCTATGTACCTACCCTAGATTCTCGGCCCTATTATTTACACTTCAACTTCTGTCAATGAACAATGAACAGGCAGAACACTTAGTGATTAGGAATAGTTTCCACACAACCCCTCAGGTTAAGAGAGGATCAGAATCCTTCCTGAATTTGATAGTAATTATGGTTCTTTCCAGATGTGGGAGCTGGCTCCTGACTGTATTTCCGTGCCAGAGTTCTTTTAATACCAATTTGATGTATCACATGATTCCAATTTGATGTGTCACGTGATTTTAGCGGTTTCTTACCTAGAAGTCTAGTTGGAATCTCAAGGTACCGAATCCAAGAAGGTCTGGATCTTTCCACAAACTCCCCCTCCCATAGTCTTCTAAATCATCAGCAGTGGGGGTCTCCACTGCTCAGGCCTAACCTTAGACCAGCTCTGGGTGCTTCTCAAGCCTCTATGCAATCAGCCAGCAGATCCCATTGGCTCAGTCCTCATCGGCAACCACAAGCCATACTCATCTGCAGGACATTGTCTTACACCATCACGCTCATCTCTCTGGACCATACTTCCTGCTAGATGCTCAGATTTTCCCATACCAGTTTCTCCTCAGAACCACATCCCAAACAGCTACCTAGTTTACTCACAATAAAAAACCAAACTTATAGCAAATAGTCCTCATTCGTTCTGCCCTTGGTACAACTAACTGGGCTCCAACTGACAGTGGAGTCCTGGTCACATGTCTCAGTTACCAAGCACATTCCAAACTCAGGGCTTTCCTGCTGTGTTGGGGAGTCTCTTCTCTGGCATCTTCATAGCTCCTGTCCTGTCCTCTGAAGGGCCACAGCCAGCACACTCAGGCTCAGCCAGGCCTTCAGGCCTTCCTAGTCAAGCATGATAAGGAAATCGGTGCTTATTGTCTGTCCTCCCTCACAGCTCTGCAGAGCAAGATCACTACCGCCATCAACGCAGCTTTATCACTACCGTCTTTTCACTACGAGTGACAAAGTGGCCATTGGCTTCATTTAACCCAGTAGGGCTGTAGTACCTGGGCATGACAGTTTCTGTGTGTACTTTACCTTATCGACTTTCTCTCAGAGTGCTGTTCTGAGAACTGAAGAGTGTCTTCTCAAGAGTCAGTGGGTGCAGAGAATCAGGCTCAGTTAGAAAGTGTGGTGAATTATCTTAGGCATATGTCCAGGTGCACGCTAAGCACCAAGAACGCTGCAAGGTACCTGTGGACGGAACGCTTGACTGCTAAATTCTTGTGTTCTCTTCCTCATGTCACACCACCTCAAAAGTCACAAGACCCCAGAAGTTTCTATGAATGTTTTTGAGCCTCAGGAAGTCATCCAGCTTCCACTAGCTCTCTCGGGGAAAGCCGTGTGCAGCCTGCCTCTGACCATCGACAGTGACATGAGGCCGATGCCTTTCCACCATGGAGCCAAAGAGCAGGACCAGAGTGTGAAGTGGTTCTTGAAATGTGCATCTCAGAAGCTGGGGAGACGTGTGTGCGCTCCCCAGCAGCACCCCTCCTAGGGGACCACAGTGTGTGGGAGACAAAGGTGCTGGGACCCGGAACAATAGACTGAACTCTCAAGAAGACCACATGAGAGTTCAGAGAGAGAGAAAGAGACAGTGCACCTTGAAGTTGAACAAACAAGTACTATATTTCAAATGGTCTAAAGTAAGGACCGCTCTGTTATTTATTGAACAGACACACTCTACCAGGGACCTGATATCAAGCAATTCACAAACAGATTTAACTGCCCATTGACTTGGGTCTCCAATGCTTCCTCCCCCCACCCCCACCGCCCCCATTTCGCCCTACTGGCTCCCTCTGGTTCCCTTCACTCATGATCTAAGGTTCACCCTGGAAATTTCTTCAGTGCCTGCCCTGCACCCCAGTGTCCCTGCTGAAGGTAATTCTGTATGGTTCCACCCTGGCTCATCTCTCTTAGAACTTATCATAGTATGGTATGCGTCATTCTTTGCCGCTTTTGTAGCAGATTGTGGTTTCCATGGAGACGGTTGTGTGTTTGCGAGTATGAGTTAGGTTTCCCTCAGCAAATCAATGTCAGGTTAGACGGAGGGTAGACAGGTATGAGACAGATGATAGCGATGATACATAGATAAAGGATAAGTGAATAAATGACCTCATTTTAAAGAGAAAGTAGGAAATTGGGGCAGGATAGGAACACATGCCAGCCTCAACTCCAGTCCGGGGCTGCTGACCAGGGCCATACTGTGCTGCCCACTGGTAACCTTCTTAGATCACCTATGAGAGAAGGACGCCGTGCTTTGTGCTAGGAGCTCCTTCAGTCTGCACCAGCCAGGCCTGTAATACCCATGATCCCATGCCCCCTTTCAAGGTGCTCAGCAGGTTGAGCTTCCGCTGTTTTAACACACAAAGTCTGGACCCAGGAGCTGGGCTTTTATGGTTCTCTCTTGCTCATTTCTTTCTCTCCGTTTCTCAGGCACCCTCTCCTCACAGCTTGCCTTCTGTAAAGAGACTAGGAGAAATAGGTCTTTCCATTTCAGAATCACGATTAGAACTATCCTCGGATCCTGTTAATAACTCCCAGACAGATGTATCATCCAAGCAATCTCACGTGCTACCTGATATTCCAGTGGAAACGTGCGAGGAGCCGCCCTGCCGTCAGAAGGTCTCTGCCTTTACACAAACAGGAGCAGCTCCTCAGCGCCTGTGTAACCTAGGCAGGTTTCTCAACCTTCCCTGGCCTCTGAGCCTCCTTTTGCAATCAAGTGGGACAATAGTATCTGACTGGGGTTGTATGAGGACGAAGTAACACGCACGGAGTTGCCGTGCCTGGCACACGTGCAAGCTCATTAATCGTGGGTGGATTCCCCATGATGAGTTTGTTGCCAGCATTGGAAGATCATGATTCAAGGTGCTTCGAGATCAGCAAGTCCTCTGTGGGAGGGATGGAGGGATGGAGGGATAGCGGCGGGGTCAGGACGGTGCTCAGGGTGCGCAGTAAATTCGGGGTTAGTTCCTGAACCTAGCTGCACCTCCACCTTGCCAACTCCCATATCTGTGATCTCTACCCATAACCCTGATATCCTCTGAAAGCCTCCAACCCCCAATTCATAATCCGATGTTACCAGCAACCAGAAAAGATGTTTTTACATGCCCCAACTGCTGCCGTTCACAGTATAATACTTGGATCTGATCAGAGAGTGACTGAGACTACACGACCCATTGAGAAGCCACCATTCTGCTTATCCAGTTTCCTCCCCGCAGGCACGGGGAGCCAGCCCTGAAAATGTCAGATTCTCTTTGCTGTGCCTGCCTTCTTATGCCCCCTCCTAAAGTCCTCAGCCCCGTGGAGCTCACCTGAGACAACCTGTCCTGGCTAGCTCCCGCCTCCCTCCAGAGCACCAACCTAATTTCTGGCTTGATGCCACTCTGAGCTTTCGAGGTGGGAGCCAGAGAGTCTGAGCTGCTAAGCCACAGCGATGTGGGTTGGTGGTTAGTTCCCTGGAGCTCGTGTTTTAAAATAGTTCTCGCATGAAAAATTGATAATGGTAGAAATTTGGGGATAGCTCAGCGAGAATAATTAACATTTTAGTAACAATTAAGAGCTGTTTTGGTGAAGTCTTTTTCTTGTTTGTCTTTGTTTGCCTTAGTTCTTCAAATACAAAATCTCAAACCAGAAAAATTGGAAGATCTCCCCCCCACACTCCCCAATAAAAACAGAAAGATAAAAAAAAAAAAAAAAAAAAAAAAAAAAAAAAAAAAAAAAAAAAAAAAAAAAAAAAACCAGCCTCCATCTCACACAACTGAGGAGTTTCTAGGATTCTCACTACGGAACTACTCTCCCATCTAACCAATGCGACGTGGCTTGATAGTTAGAGTTCCATTTCCTTGCAGAGTCTTTAACAGTATAGATCATTGCATTCCGTGGCTTACCACGATGCATTTCAGAAAGCCCGGGCATGGGAAGCATTTAGTCACGATAAACAGGATCTTGTTGATGGCTACACAGACCAGACGGGCTCTCAGAGTTGCCCTTAAATCTCATTGGGTGAATGGGGATGTGTGTTTTCAACCATGTGACTCTGAATAAAGACTGTTTCTTTTAGTATTTTGCTTTGTTCATCTTAAAAGGGAATAGGGTATACCCTCCCACTCCCACCCCCCCCCCCCCAGTTATCAATGAGGCAATGTGAAAAACCATGAGGTGTCCTAAATGGAACTAGCTTGTGATGATTGCTTCTTGGAACATTTACCCAGAAGGCAAATTAAGACAGGGATTCCTCTATAAACCCCTCCCTCCTCGTGATCACAGCAGACAAAGACAGATTGAGCCCCACTTCATCTGGGTGAGCTGGCTGCTGTGACATAGGATCATCTTCATCATTTCTTTTTTGTTCTCAAACTTTCTAGTTTCAGGTCTAAGAGTCCTTCCAGGGACACAGGCTGTCCATAGCCAGTGCCCATGGCTGGTGTCTTTTTCCTGCAGAAGTTCCCGGGAGAAAGCTCACTGGGCACCCCTGGGTAATTTTTAACCTTGCAGTACAAGCCGTAAGTTCTTGTCAGGGGCTAGATGGATTGATGTGGAATGTAAGGGGTTATTTATTTACAAGCCCTCTCACGTGCAGGGTTATGTGACCCGTGGTGAGGATGCCTTGCCATGCAGGACGAATGGGCAAAGCAGACATTCTTAGAGCCAAGGCCTAAGTGGGTACTGTGATATTCTGATTGCATTGAGTGGTGATTTTCCATAGCAGTAAAAAGCTTTGAAGATACAGTGGTGGCAGAGGCCCTACCATTCAGCAGAGGAGGCAGAGTGAAGGGATCACCTTCACCACCTCCACACATGCTTTCCAAAAGCCATCTTTAAAGCCAAGTCATGTCTTTCATCTTGAAAATCTCCCTTGTCTGTGGGGATCAGGTGAAGACCTGAGTATGTGTGTATGTATGTATGTATGTATGTAATGTATGTATGTGTGTGTATGTATGTATGTGTGTATGTAATGTATGTATGTACGTAATGTATGTGTGTAGGTATGTATGTGTGTGTATATGTATGTGTATATGTATGTATAATATGAGTACAACCATGTTAAAGACTCAATGCCTCAGATCCATGGGAATGTAAAGGCCTTCCCTAGGCTATAGCTGTTGATACTGTATGCAGAAATTACCAATCACAACTTTCTCCTCCCTGGTGACTCTAGTCTGAGACTGTCCCCTACAAAGACCCCCTACCAATCAGCTAATCAGCTTCCTAGTTCTCCTGTGTACAATAAACCCATCTTCTCAGACAGCTGTATGTAATAAATGTGATCCAATCCCTGGTCTCCTGATGTGTCTCTATCAGAACATATAGCCCACCCGAGCGCAGACTTCCTGTCCATTTTTTTACCTTGCATTTCTGTATTGCCATCACTCCAGGCAGGGCAACCCCAGAGCTGTGAAGGTCATGGCATTTGACCCCTCTTACCATCTCATCTCAATATCCCTGTCAAGTCACTGTAGCATAAACTCTCCCACTTCATTGTGACCTGCCTTGTCTGCTGGTATCTTATGTACACTTAGCATCCCTGAACAGGTGAGCTCTCTGGGGTGAGCTGTCTGAGGTGAACTCTCTTAAGGTGAGCTTGCTGAGGTGAGCTCTCTGAGGTGAGGGCCATGTACTCTTCTGCTTCCAGAAACTTTAGCTCAAGTAAATTGCCAATCAACCAAGCCCTTGGAAAAATTCAAAACAGGACCAAACATCCTCTTTTCATGGTCCACACTGCAGACAAGTCACTCTGTGGGTGGGGTTATGTTGGGTCACCACTGAAGAACACCACGATGCTTTACAACATAAACTGTGTGTCACTGTCTGACATTCTTGTCCCCTCCTTGGGTGTTTAGTAGGGTCCTTCCACAGAGTAGGTGGGAAACACCACATGAAGTCTACTTGACAAGAGATGGGGCTGGAGAATTCAGAAGTGAGCATCTGTGATATTCACTCAGCACTTCTGGTTGTTTGTGATGAGAGAAAAAGAGAAAGGCATTGCTGTTATGGTATAGATGAGTAGACATGAAGACTCATCTCTCCAGTGATGTGCACACGCTGGGAAACTGTGCCTACAGGCTCCACCCTCACGGTTGGATCTACTGAGTAGTGCAGAGGAAGAAAGGGCTGCTCACCGTCTTCACGCACAGTCTGTATCCAGCTTCCATAGCCCTTCTCACTGTTCATCCTCCACAAGCAAAAGAAAGGTATCTTCACAGTCACGGTAAATCTGCCCTCTATTGCATGTTTCTGGACTGCAAAGTCACCAGGACTGATCCCTGGACTCAGGGAATAGTGACAGAATGATGGGTACTCAAGAAAGCATTGCTAGTCCAGGGGACCAAGGTGCTAAAGTCTGAGCTGTTGCCTTCTGTAGTCTTTGGGTGCTTCTTGGAAGCCATAGAGTCCAATTACCAAGAGTTTCAAGGTATGACTAGAGTCACAGCCAGAATCTTCATAATATCAAGGGTTAATGACGATGGCAACAATGAGGGAGTTACAGAGACCAACTGTCCTTGTAGAGAAGTTCTGGCCCCAAAACACTGTGTTCTGTTCAAGGCATCAAAGTTTCAGCCATTTATACAAAAGGCTACAAAGCTGCCTGCATTCCTCAGTGACAGATACCACATAAGCTGCACTGTTCGGTGAAATTAGATGTCATGATTCATCATAGTAATAGACTCTAAGCATTTAATTCATCTAATTATAATGGAAAATCTTAAGAATTTCTCAGGGATATTTCTTCTAATAAGACAACTCCCCAAAAGGAAAAAGAATCCACAAACTCAATTTTAAAAATCACTTAAAGCCTTCTCTGGAGGGTCCTTGAAGTGCTTGCTGGCAGAGTCACAACAGTTCCATTTGGGGACAACATGATGCGGTTAACAAACTTCTGCCTAAATCCTGACACCTCTACGTGCAGCATTCAGTGTGTATCAGAAAACGGCAGCATCCTAGCCTCGCACTGGCAGGCACTTTCATGTGTCTAGGCATGCACACATTTTGTGCACCAAGGGAAATTATGTGAGCAATATCAGCCCAGGCTGATTTCACAGCTGCACCGAGTTAATTAAATGATAGCCTTTCTATTTGGCAAAGTGTGTTTGGGTTATTCATTCAAAACACACCAGCTGAGCCTTAGAATGTGCAAAGCACGGGGCTAGCCGATATTCAAGTGGCAAAGAGGAATTCGGCATAGAAGCTGAGGCTCAGTCTTACGGGGAAGGAAAATGGGCTCAGAACTCAAACCCGACTGGCTGGCATAAGGCAAAGCAAGGGGAAGAAAGACTCTTAGAGAGGCTTGATATAATGGTTCAGCCTCCAAGTTCTGTCCCCTCAGCAGGACCTTCTGCAGATGATAGTGAAATACCTGTGGTATCTGCTTGGAGGTTTATTGAGAGGTGAGACAAAGTCTCTAGAGGAAAGGATTGTAGTAACTGCAGCAGAGTTTGAGATGGGAGTCACCCTCTCATTCTCTCTAGGCAATGTTAACATCTGGGTGCTTGACACCTTACTAACTCAGCGAGCTTAGGTAACCTACCTTATCCTCTATGGCCTCTGTTTTTCTTTTCTATAAACTAATCATGGTAATCCTTATTGCTAATCTATAGGGAATAACAAAAGGCTAGCCCACTTACACATGGCTAAGTCCCCTTACACATGGCCCTGCAGTTCTGCTATTCCCCGGAGGTTAGCTGGCCATGGTCCAGGGCTGGCAGGAGAAAGCTGATGGTATCTATGGAAAGGTTTCCTGCTTCCTGAATAGCCCCTATGTCTAAAGTGTCAAAGTCAGAAGCCTTTGTGCAGAGCAAAAGCAGTTAGGAAACTTACAAACAATGACTAGGAGAAGTCACCCTGGACTCCAGGGCTGCCTCTCTCCCAGCTATGAATGTACCTGCCACCTATACACAGTGCGCCAGTGCTGTAGAGCCTCTGCATTGAATTTAACCTCTGTTTGCAATACAGTCCTGCATCCTTTAATACAGCTTCAGAGCAATTCTTTCCGTGTAGAAGACTAAAGGTAATAAATAGTATTTACCATCCCACAGGGCCAAGGTTAATGAAAAGCATTTTGTTCTTGGCACATCAGGCTAGTGGCTGATGACATGAGTTGTTAGAGCGAACTTCATTACTCTGTTTGGAAATTTTGGTTTGGAAAATGATAACCTCTTTTAAAACGTAAAATTTCTAATAAAATAAAAAGTATACGTAGTGTTGACACGTTAAAAGTCAGCTAGTTGAGGGGTCCGGAGGTTGCTTTGAAAGATGGGTGATAAGCTGCTGGTCTCATGGATGTCAATGCTTCCTTCCATTGCAGGATTCCAGCAGGCAAGATTAGGAGAGCATGAGAACCCCTATCCACAGGCCTCCCTCACCCCCAACTGTGCCCACTGTGCTTCTGCAAGAGTGGACACAGACCCAACCTGTCTTTACCAACCAGTGTGGTTTCGGCCGAACTCTTTAGGTCTCCACTTCTTTGTGTAAACGATAAGGAAAATAACCTTTCTTTCTACAATGAGAAGTTTCAAACACTCTGGGTCAGCAGCATGACTCTGTGAGTTCTCCAGGAGGAGTTATAATTAGTCACCGTGTCGGTGCCAGCTTCCTTTTCATATTTTGTTCTGGCTCTCAGCAAGTGGTAGGGACATGTGCTCTGTGCCATGCCCATCCTTTCTAGGTTTAAACTCAAGAAATATTTAACTCAAAAAAAAAAAAAAGCATGCCTTGCCTTATTGGTTAATTAATAATGTATCTAGTTTAGATGCCAAAGGTTTATGCTCTTTAAGAATCTGAGCTGCCTAAACCTAGACAGGGTTTGGATTCCCCATGCCTTTTGACTCACAGCTATTCCAAGGTCCTCTTACTTCAAAGGTCGGCAGTCATGGTCTCATGACCACCAGTGGGTTTCTTTATCTGGTATCTGTTCCCCATGTAAGGTTGTTTCTGTTCACATTCAGGCCCCTGCCCTGGAGAATCCCCAAAGCCTATAGACTGGTCTGTAGCTCAGGGGGTGACAGCAGAGTGGTCCTGTTCATCTTGTTCCTCATACAACTATGATTTTATGCACAGTCTAGCCTTAGGGGTTAATATCCGTTGTCCAGTGGTCTGGTCAGGTAAGCTGTAGCCATCACGTACATGATCTCTGCCTCCTGGTGTCAGTCAGAGCTATGTGCTTTGAGTCTGAAACTGGAATGTAAATGTTGGGATATATATGCATGTATTTACTACCAATATGTTAACACTAGACAATCTAAATAACCTCTGACGAGCACAATATTAATAATAAGAGGAAATGCTTTCTAGTTCTGTGATAAGTGTTAAGAACGCATTACTTCTCGTACTGATCTGCATTAAACCCTGTAGAGTACAGTAAGTAGGGATCTAAGCAGAAAGAAGGCATATCAGTGGCCAGGGGCTACAGCTTTGAATGCCTGGGCTGCAAAGGCCGATAAGGATGCATGGAATTCTGATCTACTAGGTACGTGATGTGATAAGAATGAAACTCCATCTACAAAGTGAGTTCCAGGACAGCCAGAGCTATACAGAGAAACCCTGTCTCAAAAAACAAAAAAACAAAAACAAAACAAAACAAAAAAAGAATGAAACTCCAGAGGTTTAAAGTCCTGTAACTTAACTTTCCAGACAGGGCCCCTACAAGAGAAGGCACGGGGCCTGCAGACAACCCAAACGGAGGTCTGATTCATTTGCAGCTCTCATGGTGTCAGCTTTGCTATGGCCAGGGATTCTACCATTGTTGAGAGTCAATAGAGTCATCATTGAAGCCTCCAAAACCACACACACACATCCTGCTCAATATGCTTGCTCCCATTGCCTGGGAGGAACAATGAACATTTGCTCGACGACCCCTCTGTATGCCCCCCAAATCTTAAATGGACTGAGCCCAGCCCACATCTGAGTGGAACAAGAGGTTGCTGGGGCACTCGGATGAATGCTCGATTTGGATGGCATGGGGTATTTCAGACTCTGTAGGAATTTCAGGCCTCAATATGAAGCCCTCCTGTCGACACTCTCCTCAAGCAGGTTATGCCTTTCCCCTTAGTGGAGTCCCTCAGTTCTAATGCAGAATGCAGTCACCTCAAGGGAGTCTATTTGTCAGAGCAGTGACTCTTGATTTCACTCACAGAGATAGGTTCTCTCCCTGGACCCTCCTCCAAGACCCCAGAGCCCACAGCACCACAGCTGAGTCAGCTCAGATTCTCTCAGGTCATTACCAGCTCACCCTTTCCATCTGTGTGAGTCACTGGAAATGTCAACCTCGGTTCAGTTTCTGTGCCCTGGGTACTCACCAGCCACAGTGTTAGTAGGCGACTTAGGCCTGGCTTCTTGCCCAGAGCTCCTTTGGCCTGGGTTTCTGCAATTTGGCTGAAAGCAGGAAGAACTAACCTTGGCTTGGTGGCCCACATCCCGAGTGCCCTCTTTTCACAGGACATCCGGCTTTTTGTCTGCCTTCCTGACCAGGTCCTATGAAGTCACTAGAGCTGCTACAAAACTCCTACTCCATGACAGCAGGTCCCCTGTGAGAGACAGGAGACCATAGAACCAGGCAGAACAGCACTATTGGATAACCAGGGAGCTCAGTGAATAGCATCTCCTCTCCTCTGAATAAAGAATAAACTGAAAAAGACCAAATCAGACCCTAGCACATCAGTTTCATCAGGGATTTAAGAATGCTGCTTGCATCTGTGACCACAATGGCTTCCTCAGAGATATTCTTGACCAGAACTGCTAAGCAGTTCTAGACACCAAGACTGTTCTCTTCTCTGGGCAGTATTTACTGGGGCCTTAAGAGTTTGGAAAACAACTGAACCATGTGGAGACTTCAGGGAGGCCTGAGAGAAGAGGCTCCATCAGTCTCGCTTGACAGGGAATCATAGGCCACGAGTATGGGCAGAAACATTAGCATTCATCAGTTTATCCTTATAGGGGCAGAGAAAAGGCAAGCAGGGAATGTAGCCAGATCCCTAGAAAAGAGAGCACTTGTTAAATTCACAGGTCGATGGGAGCCCAGGCAAACCCTACCCAAAATCTTGCATTTCTACACATGTAAGGAGGACTTGTATGAAAAGAAAGAACCTAGAGGCAAATGAGAAAGGTTAGAGGGACTAGAAAGATGGTTCAATGGTTAAGATCACCAGCTGCTCTTCCAGAGGATCAGGGTTCAATTCCTAGCAACCACGTGGATGGATGCTCACAGCTGTTTGTAACTCCTGTTTCAAGACACCCTCATACAGACATACAACCAAAACACAAATGAACATAAAATAAAAATTAATTTATTTTTTAAAAAAGCTCATTTGTTATAAAAGGAAAAAAATTTTTTTAAATCTTCTAGATTGGGGAGAAAATGGTTAAGAAGAGAAGATTTGGGGAGAATGTAAAGATGGCAGGAAGTACTATGCTTCCAAACATGGTGACATATGCTTATAATGCCAGTGCCAGGAAGCAGACCAGCCATCCTAGCTACTTGGAGAGTTCCAGGCCCATGAGAAACCCTACTTCTAAAAGCAAGGTGGACAGTGCTTGAGGAAGGACACCTGAGATTGTCCCCCGGCTTACACACACACACACACACACACACACACAGAGCACCACAAACATGCTTCAGGAAACATTAAACAGAGTGACACAGCACTGCAAACATGCTTCAGGAAACATTAAACAGAGCGAAGGACAATTTAGAGAACTGAGTGCTCACTGTCTCATCGGGTTTTTTAAATGGACAAACACATGCGCTGAAACCAAACACACTCAGACTGCATAGGAAGAAGTAAGAGAGGCTGACATTTCTAAACAACAAATGATTACTCAAAACCTCCTAGAAGCTCTGTTCAGACGGTAACTTTGAAAGAAATCACTGCCGCTGTTTATGAAAGCAGCAAAGAGCTTCGTGGAATATAAACCAAGAACTGCGTCTTCACTATATTCATGTACTTTTGAGTTTTAAATATAACTAGATTGACCCTGGTTTCAATATGGGACTTCTAATCTCTTTTGAGAATGCCCGGAGTTCAGACGTGGTGATGCTGGGTCGAAGGGAAGTCTTATACTGGGGACAAAATAGCCACTGACCTCACATCAGAAGCTGCCAGCCACTCCCTTCAATGTGAGGATTTCCTTCATGCCCAGGAAACCACAGGGTTTCTATAGTAGGTGAACAGAAGGGTGGGGTCAGGCCACGACTTAACACTGTGTCCTTCTGAAGGGGAGTATGATGAGGTCACATAAACTTGGAAGCAACAAAAGGGGACTTGTTTAGAACAGCTGGCTAATCTTCCTGGATTAGACAAGATGGAATCAAACTTGACAAGACACTTGTGAAGAATAGCAGGTCACAGCAGATAGAAGTCACTATTAGTGGCAGTTTTAAAAATACCCAGAGACTTTAAATTTTTTATAAAAATAATCCATTACTCCTTGCGTACAAGTGTGACCCAGTTAAGGAGACATTTATGGCAGCTCACTTCCTTGGTGACTTCATAAAAAACATGAATGAGAGACGCTTGCCTTTGAATGTGAGGGAAAGCGAGCATATCAAAGTGGAAACGGTATCTTGAAGTTTTCCTCCCAGAATTTCCAGAACCCTTTGAAAACTCACTGCACAGGGAGTTTCATGATCTGGAGGGGAAGGGAGAATCCAAGATTCTAGATTTGAGCTTGTTTAGGGCAGAACTGGGAAAAGTCTTTCTGTTACAAACCAGGCCTTTAAAAGAACAACTGGGAGGTTCTATGTCTGTAACAATAAATACTCCAGAACATTTTAGTGCCCATTTTCCTGGATCTTTCCTGCTTTGACTAAGGATGCAAGCATGGAACCCATGTGACAGACACTTGGGAGGCCTTGAGGTGAAGGCAGCCTTCAGCCAGACAAAGAGAGTACAGTTAAAGCAACAGTCTGAATCCTGTTACCCTTTTGAGCTTAGAAATGGGTCTTTGACACACTGTGTTATATGAGGCCACTTTCTTGGCTGTGCCCATAATGGTGGCCTTGTAAGACCTTACAAAGAAAAAGACCCTGAAATGGAGAAGACAATTACAGCATGTCCTGAAAAACTAAAGATAATAAATATATGTTGTGTGAGACTGACATTTGTGGAAATATTGTCCGCCTTTATTCCCAGCACTTGGGAGGCAGAGGCAGTTCTAAACCATCCAGTTCTACTTAGTGAGTTCAAGACCAGCCAAGGTTTTATATTGAGACTTTGTCTTAGAAAAGCCAAACCCAAAATGCTAAAAAGTGTTTATTTTATGATGGTTGTTGTGGCATCTGCCTTTAAACCCGGCACTCAGGAGGCAAAGGCGGGTGTGTCTCCATGAGTTTACGGCCAGAGTGCTCCACATACTAAGTTCCAGGCCAGTCAGGGATAGAGAGTGAGGCTCTGTCTCAAAAACAAACAAACAAACAAACAGATATCCATGGGGTGGATGAGGTAGAGACATCTTCTGCCATAGCCTAAAGACCCAAGTTCAATCCCAGGAATTACATTATGGAAAGAGAACAGATTCTAGCAAGTTACTCTCTGACTTTCAAATGCTGGCTATGGCATGTTCACACACACACACACACACACACACACACACACACACACACCCCACATATGTCATAAACAATGAAGCATAACACAAATACAAAGCCTACACATTTCTCATCCCCTAAAATAAATCATGGGCTTCTTAACAACCAACACTCAAGAGTACATTACTTTTCTTCCATCGTAGCAATATGATTAAGTAGAAAGGGTTAGTTTTCTCCCTTCTCTGGATTTAAGCCTTCACAGAGCAAGAAGTCCTTTGGAGCAGTTCAGTACCAACACTGCAAAGCAGTCCTACTGGTCCAGGACAGTGAAAGAGGTGGCACGCAGAGGAATGAGGGAGGCGGTTTGTCTGAGTCTCCACAGAGACCCATCTCTCTCACACCTCTGTGGTTGGGATAGCTCAGCTCTTTCCCAACTCTGGAGAAAATAGTTACAAAGGTTGATAGGGTTCATACAGCCATTTAGAGCAGTAGTTCTCAACCTGTGGGTCGAGACCCCTTTGGCAAACTGCTATCTCCAAAAATATTTATATTATGATTCATAACTGTAACATAGCAAGGGCATAATTTTGTGGTTGGGGGGGGGGGGTCAGCACAACATAGAAACCGTATTTAAAGGGTCGCAGCACTAGGAAGGCTAAGAATCACATCTACAACATGAGGAACCGTATTTAAAGGGTCGCAGCACTAGGAAGGCTAAGACTCACATCTAGAGTGTTGTTTGGAGGCTGAAGTACCAACTCTAGTTTGATGGCTGTGGGTTTGTTTACCCCCCTGGTGTGCTTTCTGCAGAGTATACAGAAGCTCCTCAGGAAGGGCCCATCTACCTCCCAAGCTCCTCTAAGCTCTAGTGCAAACCTCCACACTGCCGTCAGCCTGAAAATAGCCCACTTCTAAAAACAAGGCCACTGTGGCTTTGTCTTCGCTATTTTGTTTTCAAATATAACCCTGAAACGTCCACACATTTTCCTGATGTTTTATAAAGAATTCTCTCAGAACCTGATCCTGTGTAGTGGTGTTTTGTTTTGTTTTGTTTCTGGTATCCAGCAACTGAAGCACTTGTTGGGATAAAAAGCTATTCTCAAGCAAATTCAGTGAGTGGTATCGTGGCTATGAGGCAGGTGCTCCGGCATTAGCGATGTAAGTATGAGTAATTTTCTTCCAGGACTGGCATGAGTCACAAATGCACCTGATTTCTCATCTCTGGTTAGCCTCACAGGTAATCCAGCCTTCAGTCTTCCAGAACGAAGCTTTGTTACAAACAAGGGTATCTAAACATTGACTTTTAAACCTCAGTGCAGTAACGCGTTAACTAGAACAGCTTAGAGAATGGTGTGGGTGGGCTTACCCTAGAGCCAGGAGACCCACTCCATAGCCAGCCATTGCTAAATCCTCTCTGAGGATCACTGAGCAGATGGGACACAACGCTGCATTTGGTTGTTCTTTATCTTGTGTGGTGGGGAATGGGGCAGGGGTAATCAAATGCTTTTGGATAGAAAAAGAGATTGACATTAGACAGCCCCTCCCCCTTCTGTTTCTAAAGGACAACCACCTGTCTGCTCAGGTGTGGCTTCCCAGAGAATCTGACCTACTGCGCTACATCTCGAGGCTGCCAGAGAATTCCCTGGATCACTGGAGCAAGACAGGGAAAGAAAAGAGGCCAGCAATTACAAAGGGGCTGTGAACCATGTCCGAAAGCATCGTTAGGTTTCTGGAATCTCAACACAGCTTCTCTCCAGAGATGGGCCAAAGTCCCTGAGAAAAGATCACATGTTTATGCTGTATCCTTTCCAGAGATTTCTACGCTGCCATGCATATGAAGTACTAGACACAGGTTCAACTTCAAGGAGATTGATTCTGTAAGTGTACCTTATGCCTGGCCTTTACCTTTGGGGTTAGAGATCAGAGGTACTGACAGGAGAAAAAAGAAATCTCAGATGGTTTACACCAGGTTCCAGCCAAGATTTCCAGGCTGAAATCTGAGTTTCCCCTTCTTCTTTCCTTGTGACTCATACATCATTCCATAATGAGTATTTATGGTTTTGTGCATTTACTAAGATAGTTACTAGATTTCCGGAGTATAAACATGTGGCTATTCAGACTCTCGGGCCTCTTTCCACCTGGGCCACACATTCCCAGGGTTCGGAGGGCTTTCCCTGCTGCCTTTGCCATGGGGAAGAAACAGATATAAATCATGGCTACTATGACCTAGTGCCCACTTGACCTTTGTGGATTTGGTTAACAAAATGACCCTGTCTCTGATGTAATGGCCTTAAGAGTATCTACATTCAAACACCAGGGTCAGATGAGGGCGTTTTATTTTTATGGGAGGATGGTGCCTGAGAAGTGGGCTAGGGGTATGTGAAGGCAAAAATTCATTCTTGATAGAGATGCTAGTGTCTAAATTGGATTTCCCTAGTTGTCTCATGAATGTTCTTCCTAGCTATTACACACACACACACACACACACACACACACACACACACACACTGTTTAACCAAAGCACTAGCTACGAAATCTGAGAAAAGTGGTATAAGATGAAGGAACAGTTTATAAAATGCCCTGATGCCCTGAGCTGTATCCAACTTCGGTCACTGGCTACAGTGTTTGAGAATTACAGCTGCGTGCGGCAGCGAATGAAAGCCAGATCCTCTGTAATCCCCAGGACTGCGCTTCGGGACCTGTGGTATGAGGCTAGAGTCAGATGGAACCTAGAGTGTGGAACAAAAATAGCTGCTCTTCTGACCATCAGCGACTGCCTTTGTAAGGAACATTAGCACTGAGTGAGTGTCAAGGCGGGGGTGGGGGTGGGGGTATATCTTTGTCACATTACAGGTGCAGATGGACCTTTTAAATTTACAAATGGCTTCACCAAAGACTTGAAGACACAACTAAAGATGCAGAAAAAGCATAGGGTCTGACCTCCTTGGGTACACATATAAATACCAATCATTCCTTGAATTTTTGTTTTTCAAAGTGAAGTTGCGAGCACTGTGCAACAAAACTCCTTAATCCCTACCTGTGAGCCTTGAGAGCCCTCACTGATATGAACACAGAGCCTATGAAGTTGCTGATTGCAATTTTCCTGAGTACTAACTAATAAAGATTTCTCCAATTAATTTACCAAAGACCTAAAGATACCCTGTCACCAGAAACACCCTTCTTACCTCTGAAACATCTGTTGGATCTTTGTGAGACTATCCTGTGGCATCTAGGAGGCTCTCCACTCTTTAATATCGATATGTTCTTTAGCAAGGCACTTCATCTCAAGTCTGCCGTGGGAAGCAAGTTTCTACGTCCTTGGATTACAGTCAGGGCTCGATAAGACACTATCGAAATCAGCCGGGAAATTTTCAGAGTATATACAAAATGTTGCAAGTCACACGGGTGGCAAACACAACCCAGGTTCTCCTGATTCAGAAGCCACCCCAACATGGTGGTAAACCTTCAGGGCCTGCAAAGCACTAGGTGACCAGGGAAGATGCTCCACAAACTGAGGCAGGACAGGGGGGTTCACTCTTGTTTGTAACCCACAGCAGCCATCTCCACAGTGAGGTCTTCGAGCTTTAGGTGGGGTGGCCATCAGCGTTGGGATGGCTGATAAACCCTGAAAGCCAAAACGATGCTCTGCCCCAGGGTCTGACTCTAGGTCTGAGCTGAGCTTGAGGGTCTTCTAACGAGTTCCCAGGTGGTATTGACTAGAGGGGTACAGGCACTGGCTTTGGTAAAAGATGGTGGTGCTTGTTCCAAGGGAGACTTCCGTACAGGAGAGAGCTGAGCTCTGTAGAAATACCCTATGTGCTAATGAGACTCTTTCAGGGGAATTGGCATCACCTGGGCAGCCTCGTTATGGTAATTTGCTTCAACTAGCCCTAGGTGGGCTGCAGCTCACAGGTGGGGCTTGTGTTGCTGAGCACAGTAACTGGGGAGGGAAAAGCATTCAGTTGTTGCCTGATGATTGTGAAATCCAAGCTTCTCAGTCACCTATCCTGCTCTTCAAATGACTTCAACGACACAAGAACCAAGATGTCTCCTTTAAAAAAGACAAACTAGCTGGGCAATGGTGGCACACACCTTTAATCCCAGTACTCAGGAGGCAGAGGCAGGCAGATTTCTCAGTTCGAGGCCAGCCTCGTCTACAGAGTGAGTTCCAGGACAGCCAGGGCTATACAGAGAAACCCTGTCTCAAAACAACAACAACAACGACGACTAACTAAATTATCCTATCTCATTTAACAACAGATTTGAAACCATGTACCAAAATACACTCCCTACAGAAAGGTAACAGAAGAACTGGTCTGTGACAATGTGGTAACTTTTTGCTCTGTTATATAAAATGCTTAGGTATTAAGCCATCATGGAAGAGTTCACTCTTTTATCTCCAAATTGAAAGTAGTGTCATCCACAATATTATGCATTTCTATGAAAGGGGAAGGGCACACTTTTAGAACTGTCAAAGACTCAAATAGATAAAAAGAAGAAACATAGAAAACGGACAGGTTTTAAGGATCAATGAAATTAGTAAAGGAGCTTTTTCATCCAGAGAAGGAAGGAATTGGGGGAGAGGAGGCTTGTGGGTAGGCCATTAATAGTTGGCTATAACTAATACACTGGGGCTACAGTAACCTGACAGTTAGTGATTAGGTCAGTGAGAGACTGGCTCAGAGAGGCCATGGGAGAAGCTTCAAGGATTATGAGGTGAGAAATCACAACACCAATTCTACCGTGGTCCTGCTAGGCGTGGGTGGAGACTGAGGAGGGAACCCAGGTTTCCTAAGAACATTTAAGAACTGGAGTCGGAGAGGATGCTGTCATGGAGTCACCTCCATGAGTGAGTGGTGGAAGTAGAGGTGGCAAGTAAACCTGATGGCAAGGCTAACCTGTGCCGGGGTTAGCTACAGAACTTGCTTTCCTGGTGGCCCCACCTCAAGCTCCGCCTCCTGTAGACCTGATGTCGAGGTGGAGAAGTTTCATTTCTAACAGTCCTGTACTGATGTTGGTCAGGAAGCTACAACTCTTGTGTCGATCAGCATTTAAGATAATCAACTTAAAAAGGGAAAATGTATCTGGGCTCAAATTTCAGTCTATGTTCCTCAGGCAATGGGTTTGCTTAGCGCCTGTTGGGGGGTAAGGAGCCGGTGGTGGGCAAAGCTGCTCACGTCATGGCAGAGGGGATGCAGAAGGAGGGAGACAAGAAGAGCTGGGGTCCCTACCATCCTCCTTGAAGACACACCCTAAAGGACATAAGACCTTCTGCTGGCCCTGGTCCTTAAAGTTTCTCCATCACCAACAGTACCAAGTTGGACCAAGCCCCATACACCCCAGCCACTGGGGGACAGTGTAGATTCAAACCATAGTTCTTTGTAATTTTCTAATTTAGATCAGGTTTTTTTCAAATTTGGCACTATTGCTATTTGAGGCCCGATAATCTTTTACTGTGTAGAACTGCCCTGTGCTTTATAGGATACTGATAGAGACCAGGTTTCTATCCACTAGGTACCAGTAGCCCCCAAAGATGTGACGAGCCCACAAAAATGTTCTCCAGCATCTTTCAATGCCCCTCGAGGGTAGTCACTCACAGCTTTAGGTTAATATAAGCACAGGGGAAACTCTGCAAGACACTGCAGGGGTGTGGTCTAGATGTGATACATAGTGAACTGAAGCCTAGAAGGTAGAGATCTATGTGCTTTAAACTGAAGTTGTATGTTCATGTTAAGGTCTCACACTTTAGCTTTTAATGACCCCAGGTAAATCAAGTTGGAGCTATAATTCCAAATTTCTTGCAAGTTTCTGCATCCTGGAATTCTAAAAACACAGCTAAGGGCTCTCTCCTACATATTAATTATTTCCAGGTCATTCTTCTCTTTAGAATGGACACAGATCTCTCTCTCTCTCTCTCTCTCTCTCTCTCTCTCTCTCTCTCAGTGTGTGTTTGTGTTTGCTTTAATTCATTGAATCTTTTGAGACAGGGTCCTTCATTATGAGGTCTAAGCTGCCTTGAACCCATGCTCCTCCTGCCTGCATACCCGACTCTCCCCACACTGATGCCACAGATCTATACTGCCAGCCTGGTTTGTTTATATTTATGTTTTCAATAATAAGTTCCTGCTATCTGTTTGAAGTAATGTTCTGTACCAGGTAGGCACCTTTATATATATGATGCTCAAACAGAGTTGTTCAGAAAAAAGTACTATTACTATGACTAAGTGATTTATTCATGTAGATCTTGCAATCGCTGGCCTTCAGCCCATCTAACATTGAGCACTAATGATAATATAGTCCCCACCCAGTTCACTGTCACTGAAGCCTTGTCACCCATGGTGTGACCTCTGGATCAAGAGTGACTCAGACATCACCTGCAAACACATTAGAAATGGAGAATCTTGTGTTTCATCCCTGCCAGGATGAGCTGGGAGTTTAACTATGCCTGCAGGGGATTCCGAGGCACGGTGACACTCAGAAAGCTTCAAGGTCCTCACGTCCCCTCAGCCTCAGAACCTCCAATACATATCTCAGAATGCCAATTCTGCTTTTGTGATTTTGAAAGGATGTCCCTTCCCATCTCTAGACTGAAACACCTCATGGGAAAGTCTGCTCAGCACTGGTCCCCAGAGCCACACACATCGCTCAAATATCTGTTTCCACTACACCCCGATCTCCTTCACACCTGCTTCCCCCTAAGCTCAGCAGAGCTTCAACTGGATTTTCCCAGATCTTGAAGAGATTATAAAGAATCCCTGAGGTGGGAAAGGGGACTTGAATTGGAAGACTTGAGTCCCCAGCAGTTAAAGAGTTCTCTGTGGGGAAGAAAGAGTGTTTACTCAACGTTGCCAGGATACGGTCCAGGAATGAAGTTGTATGAGGAGAATTCTAAATGCTTGTGAAAATCGCTGAGAAAACAAGCCTTGTGACGTCAGTCTCTTGAAAATACGGAATTGTTCTTGGAGTGTGTTTTTGTGTGCCTCTCAGGTGTGGCAGAGAGGAGTGTTTACGTCAGATCACTCATTAGCACTTGCTTTTGTCGCTCAATTAAATGTATAAAGTGTCCTTTATCCAGCTCCATGGAAAACATGCTTTGCCATGCAGCTTGCCTCCGTGATCCTATACACCTTGAACCCACGACAAAGTTGTTCCTGTGATTTCTCTAGAGCAGTGATAAGTGTTCTCCCTAACTCTGTGCAAAGACTTCTCTCCTCCTGTATGTTTTCACCTTGTTCCTTTACATTTGGTTTTCTTTCCACCAAGAAGTGACTGGGGAATGAAATGTTATAAATTAACAAGATCACTAGTAAAAGGTTTATGTAATACATAATATATACCTAAGGATTTACTCATAGCCTATCTTGGCATAGAAAGTAATGTTTTCAGTAAATTACAGAATGTAACTAATTTACTGGGGCAAGCATGGGTCCCCAATGACCTAATCTCTCTCCTGCCTGGGCATGTGATGAAGGGGCTGTATATTTTTAACCCAGAAACTTTGGTGATATCTGTGTTCGCACACTTCCAGGTGGTAAAGAAGATTTCAGCATGGGTTTGAAACAGTAATGTGTCATCTCTGGAGCCAAGTCCCAAAAATCAGAAGTCAAAAGAACAAGGAAGGGGCAGGCAGCAGCAGGAACAGTGATTTTTTTATTTACAAAGATTGCTTTTATTTGTTCATTTTGAAAACCACAAACAATTTTCACTTTAGAAAACATTAAATAACAAACAAGATGTTATACAGTACTTCGGATAACTTCCTCCATCAGTGCAGTGCAATGTCTTATTGGCACCTAAGAGTGAAATTCCCAATTACTTCCCCCTTTCTTCTGAATCAGCTGTGCAGTTACATGACCAAAAAGGAAATGAATCATTAAAAAAAAATGGATCTAAGGACATCTTAGGTGTTCTTTACTTCTACTTCAGAAGCTCCAACTCTGCGTCTGTTGAGCTAAATGGCAAAGTCACTTGGGCCTGTTCAAAAGGCATTACCAGCGTGTGGAACTTGAAAGGCTCCCGGGGAGAAAGTGAGCTGTGGTAGGAGGTGAGGCGGAGGGCTAACGGTGCTGTGGTTGACACACCTTCAGTAGCCATGTTAACTCGTCAGTGCAAACCAGAGGCAATGCACCAGACAGAATCCCTCCCTCTGCCTCATGTTTCTTGGGTCTCTTTGAAAAACAAGTGTAAGCACCTACTGAACAAATCATGGGGTTGCAGCCTCACGCAGGAACAAAACATTCCCACCACCACATTAGGACATCACTAAGATTCCATAGCACCTGTGTGACACATCCTCTCCAGGAAAAAATAATTTGTGGATTTGTTCTTTTAATACTGCTGGGTTGGCTGTTGAGTGAAGACCATTTCAGTGAGCTTGACATCTCCTTTTGTGCCCTTTCCAGGAGGAGGCCAAGAGCAGAAAGCCTAACTTGGAGCTCAGTCTAAACTGCTCGGTTCTGAAGATGGTCATTATCACGAACTACTGTGAAGACTAAAGTGTCTTCTAGTGTCCACCATCCGAGACTTTACCTTGAAGTATGTGCACCTTAAATACCTAACATTTTATGTAGGTTTTTTCTTTTTAATGGAGGGAAGGGAGAAAGAAGATAGAGAAGAAGAGAACAGAAAGGGAGAGAGAGAGAGAGATGAAGGTAGAAGTAAAGGGAGGGAGGGAGGGAGGGAGGGAGGGAGGGAGGAGAGAATGGGTATGATCACACTTCTTTTTTGTAAAGGATTGGGCTTAGCAACTGTCCCTGCCAGGAAAGCCCCCCTCACACTCTAGCCTAAGCCTGTTCCCTCTGGTCCTATTCTCAGGGCACATGGAGAACAGCCACTCCCCAAGCTCTCGGTGCCAACCCTTCGCAGCCTGGAGGAGCCCCCACGGTCTGCCCCTCAGTCTTCTCTTCTCCAGGCAGAACACTCCCAGTTCCTTTAGTTTGTCACCATAGATCTTTTTTTCCAACCCTTTAATCATCTTTGTGTCTCCTGGCAAAAACAGCAGAAAATATTTTGATTACTTAATCAGAAGGGAGAGAAATGCTAAGGAGAAAAGTTATGTGTTTTTTAATACAGAGGTCTGACAGGGAGGAGACGAAGTTGGGGCTCTGTCGATATTAAAATTCCAATCTTGTCCTCCTCGAAGGCGCGAGTGTCACTCCATCATCCCGAGCGTCACCTCTGTGCACTGGCCTGCTTCCCAGCCCAACCTCAGGTAACATGTTAGCCATGAGCTATGCTCGTGGAAACTTTGCCTATTTAAAGCTCATTAGAAGCGCCTGTCTTATGGGCCTTCCTCTGGTCTTCTGCTCCCCCCACACAGAATCTTTACAAAGCTTCTTACGGGTGGAGGCATGTAACAACGGTGAAAGCTGTCAGTTTAATGTGTAACTGGAGACATAGGGGTTTTCTATATTAACTGCAGGTCCTCGCTTCCCTTTAATGGCTTTTTTTTTTCTTCTGAATAGGTCAAACTCAAGGACACAGAAACAAAGCCATCATGCCACTTCCCCAAGCTACACGCCTTTGCCAGTTTTCTTGCTGCCGGTTTAAGGTCATAGCATAGATGACAGGTCACCATGCATTTTTTTTTTAACTCAGGGGATCATAAGCTGCCTTTGACCTTGCAACTAGAGTCTGTGGATATTAGGAGCACGTAAATACTTATAGTACTAGCACATTTACACAAACACAGTACTACTAACCAGGAAATTCCATGCCCACCCTATATAACTGTCTTTAACAGAAAGACACAGTTTACAAGAATAAATGCATCTTACTATGTTGCACACCCTCCATTATAAAGTGTATGGACTGAGGTCAGGCCAGAAGTAACTGAAGTGAGAATGATACACTAGTTTCACAAGCACGCTGTACATCATACTGTAAGCAAAGTCAGTACTACTCATGGTACAACACTGGACAGATCACACAATACCATTTGCACAGAATGAAAACGTCTCCCATAGTTGGCTAGCAGGCCCACTCTATAACCAGGAGGAAGGATGGCCCCAGTCACACATGCCAAAGGCCTTCCTAAAGACGACACCGGTAGAAGGTACCACCCCAGAAGGGCCCGGAGGTGTCTCCAGATGCTCCTGTACTGTGAGCGTGTCACTGTTCGCTGGGATTGCACCAAAACAGGCCACCGAGACCTGAGTCACCAAGCAGCCTTCCTCCTGACCCACTCCTGCCCTAGGCCTGATAAGAGGGAGACGAGAGGGCAAGCATTGGGAAACGAGGGAGAGCGACAAATTCACTGCTAGCTTGGGAGCTGCCAGGGCTCTTCTCAGCAGCGACCTCTTTTCAAGCTCACATCATCCAATCCAATCTGCCCTGTGTGACCACGTCTTTTTTCACCTTTGAAGATGACCTAGGGAGAAAATGCATACACTGGTCAGGCCTCCTCTTCCCCCTTCTCAGCGCTCGCTCATGGAGCATGATAAGAACCCTTCCCGCAAACCAAAGATCAGATTGCTATGACAAGAGGAAACACTAGCGCCCAAGGGCCAGCCTCGTCCCAGGCCCTTCCTTTCGGGATGCCCTCCAACTGATCTCCAGCTGCTCACCAGACCGAAGGACCCAGAATCAGTTACGCTTCAAACTGGCATTCTCACTGTACACTAGTTTACTGCAGAAATGTTGGCAACATAGACAATGGTCAAAGACTGCCAAGGTTTGGAAGGAAGACGAGTAGAGTGTGACTACGCTGAGGAGGTAGGGGCTAAACAGCCCCCAGCTTATAGAGATTTTACTCTTTCACATTTTATCCTCTGCAGGGTATCCCTGCTCCCTTAAAACTGAACCAGACCTTTCAATACTATGGCTTGAAGCAATTCATTTTAAGGAGACAAAGGCAAAAGACATCTAAAGGCCCTCTTGAAAGCTGTAATGGGGTCTGTGCTTCTGAGGTGGTCTTGAGAAACTCTGTAAGAATGATGTAGATACTTCAGGGCAAAGTTGTATAAGCATCTACCTAAAGATGATGTTTCCTGGAAGTCACATGTTATATTTGGTGTCATGTGACAGATCATTTTCTCACTACCCAGAACTTGGTTATTTAAAATAAAATTTAAAAATTAAATACAAATAGCATCCCCATTCAATACTTCCACCATAACCCATCCTGATCAACACTGTTCAACCCTGTATCTGGGCTGCCACCTGGAGCTGCTTAACTCTTTATCTCTGAGCCAAAGGGGGAAACAAGTTTCAAAGAGACACTTAAAAATAGAAAGAAGAGCTACTGCCACTGCAGAGGTAAAAGTTGGAAGGTTAAGGAACTGAAGGTGGAGGGAAAGCAGGCACTGTTAACCACAACACTCAGACCCTGGATATGTTTATCAACTCCTCTTTTTATCTTAAATTTTCTATTACTAATTTTCTCTCATTGAAAACAATTGGTCATCACGATTGAGCGAGGGTCTGGTGGTCAAGGTTGCAATGAAGAAGGATGAAGAAGCAGAAAAGAATTTCAGGAAGAGGCGATGGATGGAGCCCTCCAGGAAAAGCCACAAAACACTGGATCTGAATTGTCCAGAGTGAGGCTCCTTGCCGGGCTCTCCCATGAAAGCAGCGCTTCTGTTTGGGGATCTACTTACGCTTTTGACGTCAGCCCCTCGCAAGGTGATCTGGGTTTGCCTCCAGCCATGGCCACCATTTCTTCCCCACAGGGCTGCTCCGTGGGTACCGTGTTTCCTCACAAACACCTGCAGTGTGCCTGAGTGCAGCCCAGTCACCTTGTGCCTAAAGGACAGGCACAGGTCCCCTGAATGCATGAGGTGGCCGAGAGGTAACACCAAGCGAGCGGCTTTTCCCCCCGGGGCTTTCGCTGCAGACACTGTGAGATACTGTCCACCTGCAATGGCAAAGCAGGGCCTCTTTCTAGCACAAACTGCATGGACAGGAGATTTTTTTAATAAACTTTACACTGTAACATTCATTGATAAAGAATCTCAGATCTCTATGAAGAAAAACATAGCTTATTTCTATGCCTGTTGTAAATGCTATGATGTTCACAAATAACACTCATGTACTTTGCCCACAGAGAACAAAGACAACGTATCATGATTTCAAGATTAGTAACTGAACACTGGCTGTTTCCTTGGAATAGGGTCAGACATCCCTAGCATATACATTCACTACCTCCTGATCCTCACCACCTCTGTGCTGGTGGGCATCCCGCACTGTTTTAGTAGAAATGATCTAAAATTTCCCTGTTAAGATTTATTTGTAGATAAGTAATCTCGGGGCAATAAAACACACAGCATTGTACACACACACACACACACACACACACACCTTAAAAACTGTATATCTCTGTCTGTCTATGTGTCTGAATGATGTCTGTCTTGTTGTATCTAAGAGAACATAAAAACTTAATAAAAGCCCTCCCCTTTTGACAAGTCACCTTGGCCGACCTCAGACCCCAACATCTATAGATTTTTCTCTTTTCATAGAGCAGTGCAATTTAAAAAAAAACAAAAAAAAGAGTTAAGCATCAGTAAAGTGGGGGCAGCTGTTTTGCAAGGGGAGGTTATGAGCGTTTCAAAAGCCAGCACTTGTACAGATGACAATCCCTGCAGGCGGTTTTTGTCACAGGCGATTGAGGGTTTCAACATTGATTTGTCCACGGGAAGAATGTGGTTGGAATGCTGGGCGCTTGTTATCTGCTGTGGGAGAAACCTCACTTCCTTTTCAAAGACAGACCATCACCATCACCGTCACCGTCACCGTCACCGTCACCGTCACCATCACCTTACGCTTCATTTCTACAAGACATGGCCAGAGACTTGGCATGTCTTCTTACTCAAGGGTGTTTTTCCTCTACCAAGTTCCTGTTGGCATTTCTCCTAGGTAACAAAGGACTTTGAGTAACTGTGATGTACCCTTGCTCTGTGCTAAGTGTTCCTTGCGGGCTGCAAAAGCTGAAACCAGTCAGTCTGAGGTCCCATCTGCACCTCAAACCTCCCCATCAGCACCCTAGGACAGAGTGGGGAAAATGAAAGTTATTTGTATGGCCGATGTTCCAAAAAAGCCAGAAATTTGCTGACTCATGTACCGAGTCAATGAAAACACAAAGCAAACACAAGGTGTTGGCTTACTCCTTCCTTATCTTGGCTCCCTTTCCTCACATATTGACACCCCCAAAATACTGGGCCAAAAGTCTTATGTGCGTGTTAAGTGTCTGTCTAAGTCTGCTTCTGTGGTTAAGACTAAGGTAAGATTATTATGGTGAGCCTGCCAGGTTTGAGAAAGTGGGGATTATCTTAAGCCCTATGGAATGTATGCTAATACCATTTTCGAGACACTGCATGCAAACAGCACATCTAACAAACCAAGGTGCCCAAGGTCCCCAAGGTGCCCAAGGTCCCAGCAACCCTTTTCTGCACATATTCAAAGCTCTAACACTGCAACAGTGATGAGGAAGGCTGCTTCACTTCTTCCTCCGTGCGGCCGCGCCCGCCGACTTGGGGTTAATTTCTCTTTAATTTTGTTCACTGGGTGACTGTTTGTTGGGAGGAGCGGGAATACCCTCATGCCATAGCACGCATGTACAGGGCAGAGGTGTATGGTTGGAATTCCCCAGCATAATACTGCGACTCTGAAGGGCACACTGACGAGAGCTGTGCACTTGCTCTGTCCGCCAACTCTTTGCCATCTTTTGCTCTTTCCATTCTTTTCTCCAATCTATAACATTGTTTGCCAATTCCCTTAGGATTCCAGGGGACATTTTCCGAATGTCCTCACAACTGGATTAAGAGGTCATCTCATCTCAGGTGAAACTTTAGTCCTTTAACAACATCTTACCAGAGGCCACCCCACCAAACATCTCCAGCAGAAGGCTCTTCCCCTCATACCAGCCTGCTCTTTCTAGTAGCTCTACTGAACGTTCTTTTTGAGAGTTTAAATCCATCTATGTTGTTTTCTGGCACAGGTCCTACCTCTTATGCCCGTTTGAATCACAAAGAACAACTGGTCAACCTTGGGTCAGTTGTTTCAAAGCAGTACATTCTGTTGCTTCTTCTCCAGGTAAAGCATTCTGGCCTTCACCTACTTTTCACAGGTCAAGGGAGATACACCTCACCATCCAGGTCACTCTCTTCTGAATGATATGCAACTAAATCCCAGATGAGAACAGCTGCTCAGAATTGGACCAATCTCTTCACCATAGCATAATTTACATTGTGGAAAAGAATCATACCTATAGACATGGTCTATCGTTTTGAAGCAAGTGTCATGAGATTCACTCATAATAAATTCCTTATGTACCAAATCCTTCACATTCAGGGCTTGCTTGCATCTTTCCACAGTTGTGGTTGGTTTCTAGAGCTTGAGACATACTTACCATCAGAGTTTATCCCTGTGTGTAGCCCATTAACCTAACTTTATGGATGACGGGTCTGTTAACATATACACTCTCTTTCTCCCCACTCCAAGTCACAATTGAGTCAAATTTTCTTCGGTATTTAAATTCCATATCCATTTCATCCAGGGTTTTTTGTTTTAAATAAAAACTAGGCAGATCTGTGCTTAGGGGTTAGCCCAGCTAGGCTGCTGCCACAGCCTTTCCATTTGCTCTGCTCTAACACAGACCGATGACCATGCACGATATCCCCCAATCATTCTACATATCTCCTACTAGAGGACAAGAAGAATGTGACCCACAACCTGAAACGCCTGCAAATATGGTAACAATGAAAGGTGCAGAACAGTAGCACATGGTTCTAAAAAAGTATTCTAAAAAAAAAAATCAGCTTAGTTTGTTTTACAAGAATTATTACAAGCAGCCTGTTTCTATAAAACCAATGAATTCATTTAAACTTAGCATGAGTGCATGTACCTTTATGCTGTACCTACCCTTCATGGTGTACCTTCCTCAAAAGGGTTGTTCACTACAGCAATGAACATTACCGACAAGCTCCTCACCCAAGTCTGTAGATCTTTCTGTTGCACATCACTACAGATCAGCAGTCGGACCCTCTTAGAGGCTGGATGTACTGAGTACATCAGGTCCAGGCACTTAGCTGACTCTACAACGTACTACATTTCTTTACTCTAGCTTTGTGGCCTGAGGAGGCTTGCATTCGCCTCAGGGGATCAATGCTTCTCTAGTGAGATAGAGGCAGTTTCACCTGATTCACTGGATGGAGATGAGGATTAAATAAAATTAGTGAGGTGAAGACTGTGCTGGTATTATATCAGATATTAATATCTGTTGAGTCTTTGTTACTTATAGACACTGTGACAGTTACATTATACTTGGAGTTTACCCTACACAAGTGTGAGTAACTCGAGACACAGCGATGAGTACAATTAAATTATATGTGGTATTACATTACTTTTTATAACAAAAACAGATCAAACGGGGTGTGTGTGTGTGTGAGTATGTGTGCGTGAGTATGTGTGTGTGTGTGTGTGTGTGTGTGTGTGTGTTTGTGGTATGTTTTGATACAAGTTCCTCTGTGTGGCCCTGGCTATTCTGGACCTCACTCTGTAGATCAGGCTGGACTTAGATCCACCTGCTTCTACCTGCCAAGTGCTGGGATTAAAGGCATGCATGCACTACTATCACCCAGTAACAGCAACAGATCTTAAGAACTATATCAATTTATTGGATAGTCACATCTTAAAAGTTTACCTCAAATATTTATTCTTAAGTATCTTTCAATTTTAATTCAATATTCCTTCAATTATATTTAATTCAATTTTAGAAGCTTTAAAGAAAGTACTTTGGACTAATTATCTGAAGCCTTGTTTCTGAGACTGCACACACCAGAAGTACACTCTTAGCACTGTTGGGATCCTTGGGGAGCCAACTACCATCCCTCAGACCTGTGTACCTCAAAGCCCCATTCACCTGCACCACTCTTAGAGTAGACTGTAAGCGCTCACACACTAGCTTTCCCGTGTTGTGTTCTAAAGACACATGTGGCTGTAGAGGCACATAAAATAGCACTTTCCCTCCATAGCTTGTGTGCCTTATTCTTAGAAGCTAGAATCAGAACCAAAGGAAAAAAACAGAACCTAGATTACTCACCCTTCCATTAAGTTGGCTTCACACCAGAAAACCCACTTAATTACAGAGGGAAGGAAGAGTCCAGTGGGGACATTTTCCTTCTTGAAACGAGATAAAGTACTGAATGAGCACTGAATGCTTACATTAGTAAGCACTGTATAATTTACAAGTCTACTAATTTCCCAAGATCCCACGTGTAAGTTCAGCTTTGTAATCAGCTTCTCTAGGAAGCAGGGTGGTAGGTAGCAGGGACTCTTGCCTCCAGAATCTGACTCGGAGTAAATTGTTCCCAGAGGGTCACTGCGCTGTGTAATTGTCACACTTCAGTTTCAATCGCTCCACCATCTACAGCTCAAATCGTCATTAACAAATCCAGGGGCATAACTGACCAAAATACTTGCAAACTGTTGACCGGGGAGAGAGGCCACTGTGTCACTTACTGCTTTTACACGGAGGAATTGGGAGCAACAAGTATTGAAAATTATGAAGCTACGACAAGTCTAAATGCTATTCACCAGTTGGTTAGATCACTATTTGCTTTTTGAGGCAAATCACCTGGCCTCCTGATTAACTACTCATGCTAGGAGTCTAACGGACAGCTAGCAAATCGTCTCTCTTAAAGAAGCTGGAATATACATAATAGGGGCAATTTTTTAATGGTCAAAAGGATCAAACAGAGCCAGGAAGTGTTACATTATGTGACTTTACCTGCTGGGTCCCTGGCTGTCTCCCAGTGCAGGTCACTATCTTTTTCTCTGATCCATCCACAGAGTCCATGGTCAAAATTGCAGCTGTGTATGAGAAGACCTGCAAGGAGGCAGCCAGAGAGACAAGATGACAAACTCAACAGAAATCAGCTGGCAAATCTCAAACAATAGGGATCTATCTGTATAGCAGGAGTTTTCTCCTATCCGAACTTAATATCCCAAGAGAACACCTTGCCCTGAGCTTGAAAGGAGATGGCGTGCATCTTTTGCCAGCATGACTGGAATAGATGCTCAGCTGAGAAAACAGAACCAAGAGTACTCCCGACGACTCATGACCCCGTTGGGTTGTCACTATTAAAATATGACTTCCTTCTCACAATTCAAACAGTGCTTTAATGTAATTTTTAAAAAGAAAATGGTGACTCATAATTATTTTTTGCTCAAGTGATCTAACCAACTGAGTTGTCAAATACAACAAAAGAGAAGACCTGCCTAACTCCCGTAGATGTGACGGGTGCTCTACAATGGTACTTCCTGAGGTGAATGAAACCCACTATTTTGCATCCCAGCTGAAAAGAAACAATTTCAAGTTCTTTTCCTGGGATGGGGGGGGGGTCAGGACTGGAACATAATAGCATCTACCTGGGTCGTCCTTTGCTTCCTCATCTGCGCTGACCCCTCTTTCGATTTCAAATACTTCAAACAGGTCATTTGAAGGCTGCCGTGGAACTACAAAAGAGAAGAAGCCAACAGTTGGTTGGTTGGTTTTTTTATGAGACCTTGTAACAATCCCACATCTTCAGCAAGAGTAAGGAGAAAGCCTATGCATCACATTTCATTTTCTATGAAGAGAGGTACAATTAGTTGTACAGAGATTAGTTCTCTAACATTTATCTGGATATAAATGAAAGACATCATTTTTCAAAAGTTTTTAAAACTCTAAGAAAGAATAAGTTACTGGGCCAGGGTGATGGCTCGTTTGAGTCCTGAGTTTGGACCCCTAGCCCACGTGTATAAAGCTGGGGCAGGGGAACACACCCATAACTCCAGTGCTGTGGGGGCAGAGACAGGAGGATCCCTGAAATGATTTGGCCTCTCTACCTAGCCATACAGAGCTTCTGGTTTGGTGAGAGACTCTATCTCAAAAAACCAAGGGGAAGATAGTTGCTTGCAGATCTTTGCTGCTAAAGCTACCTGTTTGTTCTCACTGCTGGTGTCGCTGCTGCTGTTGTTGAGTTTTAACTCAAAGATACAGCAATGCCTTCTTTCAGATCTACCTCCATGCCACAATGTAAAAGGCTTGGCTTTATCTTCTATCCCCACCGCCCTCCTGCCAGCAGCTATGGAAATATACAGCTTGCCTGCCTTGTTTCTCTCTCAGCCTCTCATAAAACTGTCCTTGAGCTTCAAAAAAATAACTGAACGAATAAACAAAAATGAAATGGATAGTAACAAAAAGACACCCATGTTGACATCTGGTTTCTCCATACATACACATATGAACATGTATGCACACACATGAACACATACATATACCACACACACAGACACAGACACAGACACACACACAAGAGGGAGGAGAATAAGTATTCATGTGAAAATATGCCATGAAACAACTTCAAATCTTTAGCAAAAATTGTCAAGTTCCTCTCTGTGAAAGACACATTACTGAATAGTTTGGTCTTTTCTTACAGCACGTCCTTCCCTCAAAGGAACTCTTCACAGTAGTGTACACTAGTCCACACCTAAGGAACTCTGCACAGTAGTGTACACTAGTCCACACCTAAGGAACTCTGCACAGTAGTGTAACTAGTCCACACCTAAGGAACTCTTCACAGTAGTGTACACTAGTCCACACTGATTTCTACAGCCTTCCTGATCTCAGCAGGTACCCCAGCTCCTGTAAGATCCGATACGGGAGGTTTCCTGGTGAGCACTGGCCATCCACACAACAAAATACGCAACCTCAACAAAATATACAACCTTAACAAAATACACAACCTTGCCCAAGCATGCCGTCCATTTCCACATCCCTGATATTGGTCCTCTTCTTCCTACTCATTAACCTGAACAAGCATCCCCTCTTCCTTTCAGGCCCAGCATAGATCTCAGAGAAAGCTCTGAAAACTTTCCTACCCTTGGCAGAATTAAATTCTTCTCCACTGGTCACCAGTAGCCCTGTTTGCATATTTCCTTCCTATGCATTCATAAGGAGCTAAAGGCGCGCACGCACACACACACACACACACACACACACAAGTCTATCTCTCTGCTAGTCTCTGAGGTCCTCAATGACATCTATCACATCCGACTCACATGGGCTCGACCTGGTGATCACTGAGCCATGTTCTCTGTCAACACACTTCAACAAATGGCACCAGTGGGTTAGAGCTTAAGGATGCACTCCAAGAGGACTGATTCAATTAAACCCTTGTTTATGCATCAATGCGATGTACATTTGATTTTTAACCAAACGCCAAACCCCGTGGTGGGCACCGAGGAGACAGCAAGGAGAGTAAACAAGACAAACAAGCTTGGCGTCTAATGGCAGACACTGACATCACACATGGAGATAAGTGGACATTGAAAGCTTTGAAAAGGGGCAGGAAAGAAAAAAAATGCCTGAAGATGCCATGGAGAACAGCTGGGTCAGAGAGCAGAGAAAGCCCAGGGAAAGCTGTGGTCGGGAGGGGAATTCTTGACCAGAGGCCAGAGAGTCCTTACTCCCTTCTCTTGCCAGAAATTTAATTAATACTTTATTTTTATAAGACAAGGAATAAAAGACATAGCCTACCACAAAATTGATGACATTCAAACAGGTTTTTCCCCTGTAGTTATGCTACTATTGTTAGCCAGGACTTTTAAAACTGATAATCTTGGACTATTTGCAACTGCATTTAGCTCACAACATCTGGATTGTTCCCTGCTTTTGTTTCAAAAGTCAAAACGGAAGTGCCTTCCTATTTCATAGGACGCACACCACACACAAGCTGACAGGTATGACGGAATCCAAGCTAAGACAGAAGATGGATGTGGATAGGCTAGTCCCTGGGGCTGCTGAATGACTGACAGCAGTTACATCCATTGACAGCTTTCCTTTCCTCATTTCAGACTCTGAGAGAACACCCGCCCTCTTACCTACATTTTAGGTAAATGCACTTCATTTCCCATGACATAAAAACATGAAGACACAATTGTGTGTTTGTTCTCCTCTTCAGTAACATAAATCACTCTGAAATGGAAAAGCTCAACCCCTGTGGTATAGAGTCTGAGGGCTTTGTGACAGTTCTGCCAGCCTGCCCCCATTAAGGCCTGTCCAATGGCATTTGTTTGTCTCCTGATGTGTCCGGGTGCTCTGAAACAGGAGGCTGTTTTATCAAGGAAGAGCAGGAGGTTTTCTCAGGACAGAACCATGTAACCTGAAAGGGAAAAAGGCAGAACTTTCCAGGCAAAAAGCCCAAAGCCGGGATGATGAAGATGATGCTTTGGGGCACACAGTGGTAGAGAGAACACCATGGGACATGGATGAAGAGAAAGGGACAGGATGAAGAGTTTGCAAAAGAGCACTAGCAAAGCCCCAGATGGCTTACTAAGACTTCAGACAACTCCAACAATTATCTAATTAACAGTGATGATCCCGGATACACATTCCCAAGGATTTGCCCACCTGATGTGCTCAGCACCCATCTATGCTTACAGCGACTGCGCTGTGTGCTCCGCTCTGATCCCTGCCAGGCTATTGCCGTTCCCACCTCATCACTGTGAAGGGTCAAGAGAGGGTAGATTAGACTGCCTGATACATGTAATCGTGTGTGAAAGTATCATCTGAAATAAGCATGGAAACCTGAGTCAGTGTCTCAACAACACATTAAAAATGTTTTTTAAAGACTAGAAAATAGGCTCATAAGGAATACATTAATAATGTGGTAGTCTGAACATTGAAAATTAAGCGACTTTTATCTTTGCTGATTTGTTTGGTCTTTTTATAATTTTATATTTTGAGGTGTTAAAAAGAAAAAAGTTTTAATATGAACATACCCTAAATGATCTGGAAAAGGAGGTGTTTGTAAGGACATCAATACACAGCAGCTATACCTATCTGATGTTTGTATCTTGATCAAAGGGATATGGATAGTCTTGATGTCTGATGTCATCTAGGTTATAAAACTGAAATGTCTGTGAAATTCAAATGCTTTCTTTGATTCAAGGAAGCAATCTTAATGAATGTAGAAAATACTAATTAATAATACTAATATCTGAGGATGGACGAGCAGTGAGTTACACATGTTTTTCATTATTGTTCCTTGATGGATACTTTGGTTAATACTCACTTTAGATACACAATACTAGAAACATATCTGATGCTTTCTTAGAACCAGAATGGTATAATAACAATTAAAAAGAATAAAAGATCGTAACAGTATTCCTGTCTGTTCATTTCCTTTCCTTCAAAGTCCCCTACTCACTGGGTAATCCATCAAAATGCAGAGTGTCCATGAGGTGCAGGGCACTGGGCTAAGTACCAGGAAAGCATCAAACATATTTTTCTCCTACCTTCATCCAACCTACATTCCTGAGGCAAAGTTGGACATAATGGGGCTTGGTGCTTAAGTGTGGGTAAGGCACGTAAAGCTTGACAAAGCTCACCCAGGATGGGGAGATGCTGAAACTCTCTGAGAAGTGAGGTTTGTATTAAGATCTGAAGGAAGAGTTTTATGATCAAAGGCCCTAGAGAATGAAAGGGTGAACCCCCCAGTCAGCCGAAGAGCTTGGGGGGAGGCAGAGCACAGGAAGAAAAGCTCCAAACTAAACTGCAGCTGCACAATGATTGTTTAAAGCCTTGTTGAAATGTTGGATTTTATCTTGATAGAAATCGGACACTCCAAGGGTTTTACATTGATGCTTAGGGAAGGTTTGCCTGGTAAAATCATCATTCTGCTGTAGCTTAGATACCAGCAAGGAGGAAGGCGGGAACAGAAAGCATTTATTACAAACCTTTACTATAAAGAGTATTCACATGCTAAAAAGTGTTCTCCAAAATTTTTCTGACATTATTCAATATTGTACCAACAAAAACATTTTTGTGGTATGGTGGTAGACAGCTTTAATCCCAACACTTGGGAGGCAGAGGGGAGCATATCTGTTCGAGGCCAGTGTGGCCTATATAGAGAGGTATCGGCCACCTGGGCTACATAGTTAGGCCTCGTCTCAAAATGGATGGATAGATGGATGGATGGATGAATCTTGATTGTTGTAGATAGATGGATAGATAGATGATAGATAGATGATAGATAGATAGATAGATAGATAGATAGAATCAATCTTGCCTGTTATTTTAAACTACAAACTGTATAAATAAAATAAGGTACTAACCCCAGATATGGAGACCGTGGGATACTGATGGTACTAATCCCAAATGATAACGACTGTGGGGTATAGAGGGTACTAAGCCCAAAGATGATGACTAAGGGATGTAAGTATGATTGCAGCAGGCTAAGGACACAGGACTCTCCCACAATGGCTGCAGAATCCTTGTGCCCATCAGGAAAAAAAAGGAGCTGTGAGAAGAACCTGTCCTCACAAAAACTGCTGTCCCACTCTATTGTGTGCAGTCTCTCCAGGACTGTGACCATATCCACATACAGTCTACATTGATAAATCAGATTTCTCAAGTAGTCAGCTGCAGTTTTTACCCAGTAAACCTCAAGAGTAAATACAGAGAAGAAGATGTAAATATAACCGCACATACATACCTCCCACTGTCAAGCTGCTTGCAAATCTGTAAGCATTCTTCCTCAAAGGCAGGTTTTCATATTCAGGTTCTGTTTAAGGTGGTTTGTATGACATTGTCCAGGCCAATTCTGATGTTTGTTGCTGGACTAAAGATAACAAATAACCCCTCTCTTGAATTATTTCTATGCTTGGGGATTTGCTGCACTGAAGCGAGAGGTATGGATGTATCTACCTCTATTCTATTCCCATGTCTTTTAGATGGGGGAAAACCCACCTAGATATTTTAAAAGACAACAGAATGGAGAATGGAAATGAGTGGTAAAGGCTTTATGGGGCAGTAATCTTTCCTCTCCCTCCTGCTCCCACTCCAAACATAGAACATACTAAGCAGAGAGAAGAAAATTTTAAAAAAAATCAGAAAAGAGTTTGCTTATTTCCTTATTCTTATTCAAGAAATATCTTAGGCAAATGTTGGTTGCCTGAAACTAGAACAGGGCTGCTGAGCCCCTACAGAAATTGCCAGCACTTTATCCCATAGGGTGGACCTGCAAGTCAGAAGACAGCCTTAGAACAATGAACAGAACTAGTACAACTTACCTCCCTGGTGAAAGGTGAACACAGGCCCAGCTGCTCAACAATGAGCCTGTGGTGGTGGCAACAGACCCCAACTCCTCCACAGACTGGGTGTGACTTTTAGAAAGTTTCAGAGGAACTCAAAGGCACTGCTCAGGGAACTCCTAAGAAGACTGAGACTCTAAAACTTAGGTCTTCACTAAGTATGGTTATAAGAATCAAGAGAATATCCCACAGGCTTGGTCCTCCTGCCCTCTTCTAAACCAAAGCAAACCGTAAAGGCTAGGCTAGTGTACACCACAAAGGCTAGGCTCGTCCAGGCCAGTGTGCACACCACACAGGTGCTGAGAAAAGGCCCAGCACGGCTCCTTGAACTGAGCATAGCACACCTGAGTGTAGAGCCCGCCTACTGTACAAGAGAGGTGTGGCCAACTTATCCAAACTATCAATCAAAAGAGGAAGGGAGCTTCTGTGTCTGCTACTTCATCCAACCTTTCATTTAAGCTTGCCATCTGGTCAGATTCATCTCTGGGAGACAACTGTCATTATACCCACCATGAAGAAGCTGGGGGTGTGGTCTCTAGTTTAACATCTGCTTAACTTCACGTGTGCTATGAACACCTGACCTAAACACAAAGTTCTAGATCCTTAGTATACACCAAGCACATGCTAAGCAGCTTCCTTCCATCTTCGTCTTCTTTGCTCACACTTGTAAGTCAAATCAATTCAGTTTGAAAACATAGTGTTAGCCAAAAACAGCATTAAATCTGTAGGGAACCATAATAAAAAGCATCAAAAATAAAATTTCATCATCACTAGAATATATGGCTTCTCTTACAGATAATTAGGAAAGGCTGTTATTACAACACAAATGAATCCAGCATCAGTGGTCGTAGAAACAGCTCATGTTGCTATGTGGCAATCACTGTGACATGTGGCTTGCACAGACCTTCCCATCTAACTTACAAAGTTGCCCAGTGAATTGCATACTACAACTACCTCAATAATCAGACGCAGAAACAGACAGAAGAATTTGGCAACATGTCCTAAGCATAGTCTTTTTAATTATAACTCCTTAAGCAAATATGCAAGGAGTTTTAAACATGTCTGATCTCCAACCTAGGTCGCATCGTTCACTAAGAACTCAATTTATACTTTCTGAGAGGAGCCATTTTTTTCTTCACCAGTCACCAGAGAATCCCATTAAAATACAAATCAAAAAATCTTAAAAACTCTCAGAATCCATAGCACCAGACCCTGACCTGTGTGCAGCGGCAACTCGATTCTCTAAATAACTGGCAGAGATTGAATCTTGGGGAGATGTTAGCATGGTCAGGGGCTTCTGCAGGCCTCACAGTCCGAGGACCTTCTCACACCTCTGCCGAAACAATCAGCATGCAGATGAGAAGAGAGACTAAAATATGTCCATGGCTAAAAATGTTAGGATCTACAGACTACAAAATCTGTAGAAGAGAAATAATAGAGAAGCAAAACAAAACAAAAACCCCAAGGACAGCATGGTGCCACAGGGTAGCACTCAGAAGGAAGGGAGCGATTTTCTATTTCCTGTTTGCTACCTGGGTATTCAACCCATTCGCCTGTTCGGCAGAAATGAGACTGGTTTTCAGACATGGCCATTTATAAAAGAATGCAGCAGAGGTTAATTACATTATATTCTATAATCGTGCGCCTATAACACCTTTCCCTTTGTTTTATATGGTACAGATGGTAATTGTCTATTTTGAAATTATTGTTATTTTGAACATTCTACATCTGGCTAATTCTGTATTTAGGTAAGACGGGGTTCTGTTGGATAGAGACTGCCACTGGGGCTTAGAGAACCCTGCCACACAATTTGGCCTGCAAATATATCAACAGCATACCAGTGAGTGTGTGAAAAATGCAGTCTGAGATCCTTTCCTAGCCCCATTGAATTAGCATCTTTATTTTAATAAGACTGGCATTTAATCTGTAAACACTGAAGACCTGAGACAATGCACAAGGGTGCATACATTCTAGAGGAACCTTAAGTGAGTGTCCTAGTTTATTCTAGTTCAACCTGAATACTGAAAGCACTTTTTGGGGGAAAAATGTGTGTGCTGGCCCAAGTGATACTCTATTCATTTAGTAATCTGAGTCTTTTGGCTGAAACTGGCCTGTTATGGTGCATTCTGTTCTAAAGGCATTTCTGAGGAGTTAGAAGTTAATAAAACCCATAATAGATTTTGAAAAACTAGAAATGTTTCAGATGAAACTGGCATGATTAAGAACCAGAACTCCCTGGGGTATTTTGTCAAAACGACAACCCCATTCTTCACTCTTCCTTGGGGAGATCCAGAGTCTATTACCACTACCCTCTTCCTAAAGAGGCGTCGTTACAGTAAATCAAGGTTATCCTTAATGACGACAATGGAGAATTTAAAAATCACTGCATGGGGATAACAAGCAGGCATTGAAAACCACCCCAAGCACCAGGAATATCACATAGCCATGGTTATTACTTTGGAATTTCTTTCTTCCTGACTTTCATATACATCCAAACATATGGAGTCATGTATTTTTTATATCCAATTGGGGTAAAATGGTCTCTATATAGTTTTGCATTTACTTTTTCAGTTAATATATTTTAAACATGGATATTTTCCCAAGCAACTTTTAAAATGAATATGTCTTTTTAAATTTTCATTTATTATACTGTTAGATCAGGATGCATTCTCCTGCAACTTCCTCTGGTAAAACCTTTATCATCTTTGCTGTTACGTAGCTCTTACCTTCCTACCTCTGTGGACAGAAGGGTCTTGCTTTTGTGTTTAGTCCCTGTTTTCTACTGATCCCCTGTATCCAGAGAGGCTCACTGGCATTTCAATCTGCTTCTCTGCTCTTATCTTCTCAGTACATGATTCTCTCCATCAGACTATCTAAGAACAGTCTCATTAGCCTCAATGTAAGCTACTTAAGTCAAGACTCTTGGTTACTGTGGTGAGTGGTCTCCATACTGCCTAGTTCAGCTGACCAGACAACTGGTGGCAGAGAATTCTAATCCCACGAGTTAAATGGCCCCATAGTTAAATCTATCTGAAGATGTTTCACTCTGTAGGAGCCTTCCCCTAGAGATTTACAGTGACATTAGTACATTAAAGGTTTGAGGAGCTAGACAGCTAACACACCTGGATAGCAGAACTAAACCTTAACGTATTTGACCTCAGAACTTGCCTAACGTTTCAGGTAGCTAATGGCCTATGAAACACACTTAGAGAAACACTGCTTTGGCCCAGTGATGGACAACAGAACAACACTGTCACGCTTTGTCCGGGACATTAGTACAGTTCAAACCAGCCTATTAACTAGTTTCCAATTAGCTCTGAAAAATGCATCTGGTTAGCTTTCTAATCCCATTTAACAAAAAAAATCTTTAGGATCCTTAGGCTTAGGTCCTTAGCCTGTAGATCACAACCACTTTGCCAACCCCTTGTCTCTAAAAATATTACCATTATGATTCATAACAGTAGCAAAATTAAAGTTATGAAGTAGAAATGAAAATATTTTTATGGTTGAGGGGTCACCACAACATGAGGAACTGTATCAAAGGGTGACAGCATGAGGAAGTCTGAGAACCACTGCCCTAGACTATTCTTATTTTGAAACAGGTGCTTAATATTTCATATCCTACATGAAAGGTGACCTTTTAATATATTTATTCTCCCTACTATGGTTAAAGTAAGTGAGTATAGTAAGTAATCATTATTGGTACACTTTTTACTTGAATTCCCTCTGACCTTGAACTCACTCGGTGGAAAAGAAGGCCTGGGCTATCTATCACCCGTCATGGCAGTAAACAGAGCATTTGAGCAAAGTTGCAAACTCATAAACACCAGAGATAGGAAGCAAAACCAGGCTTTCTGATTCGGTGTATTGTAAAAAGAGTCCTGGAGGGAATCCATTCCAAATGCTTCAGCCTGCCTTCATATTCTTTTTCTACAATTTATGCTAAGTCTCAACATCAGGCTTAAACTTTAAAAGCACTCTGGATGTAGAATTTTCTAGAGCATGTTTATTGCCAATGGCTACGTTACCCTATATGAGGTAAAAGTAAAACTGTAATCTGAAGTAACGGGTCGTTTGGAAGGCTATCAGAATCAAGGAGTAGAATTCAGCTGCAACAAGAAACAAAACTCAAACTACTTAGAAAGAGGTGATTCCTTCTCTGAAGTATTTCTCAAAATACATGAGAAGTGAATCTTACAAGCCCAGTGCCATTACCTCTGAGTCTACAAAAATATTATGATTTCATAAATTTAGGTGAGGCTTAAGGATGTCTCAGTTCTGAGCTGGGTTATGGGAAGAACAGTTGGATATAACGGGGGTGACTTAAGCATCCTCATAAGACTATGCGATATAAGAATAAGACTCTTGGATACTTAAGTAATGTTACTTTAGTAATGTTTCTAGGCCCCAAATTAAAATGCCCAGAGACTATGGTGATTATCATGAAAACAACTTACTTGAAGTTTAAAATAAAAGTTTGCAACTCTCCTTTCTCTTGTAGCTGTAGCAAAGGAACAAAATGTTGGTGTTGACCGTACTTTTTGCAAGCCCACGTTGTTTCATAAGCCTTTCTTGTATTAAAAAAAATTATGAACTTTTAAACAGACAAACTTTCATAGGATAAAATTATAAAGTAAATTTCATTTTAACTAACTTGAAGAGCCAGGAAGCAGACACATGCTTTGAGATAACTGTTCTAAATGGATAACATCTATATAATGTTAACGAAAAGACAGTTTTGTTAACATAAATACATTTTACCATGGAAAGGATCCTTCATTATGTAACATACAGCACCAGTACCTGATTATGTTTCTAACAATCTGGAAGATATTGTATTTCATAATCATCTAGATTATGAGCGTATGGTAGAATTTGGATCTATAAACCAGGAGAGAGAAGACTTGGCCTAGAGGGTACAAGTTTGTGGAGAGGCACAGTGATGCCTTACATGTAGTCCTTTTTAAAATAAAATACCTCAGTTGAGCTAAAAATGTGCTAACATTTCTTTTTACTTTCACAGTGAATAAATAATTTTTTTTCTGAATAAAAAGCTTGGTAGCTTTTCACTTTTCAGAATATATGTAATAACCACAAGATACCAAGTTAAGACATCTCCAGAATCTTCTCCCATGCATGAACCAAATTGAAGAGTAGTCATTGCTAAAGATGAAAGGAGTGTGAACTCATTCCTGGCAAGGCTATCTGTGGCATGTGACTGCCCTGGCATGGGACCAAGGTGACCTCCTGGGGCATGTCCTGAGGATCACACTGTCTCACAGCCATTGCTCTGAACTTTCACCCAGGCTGTGCCCCACCCCCACCTGGGTCTTATACACTAGGTCCTACTGGTGAGTTTCAACACTATTTTTAATTCCTGTATGTGTATCTATATGTGAGGAGAAAAACATTAAGAGGAGCTCTTTAAAAAGAAACACTATTAAAAGGAATAACCAGAAAGATGTCCTCTCAATTAGTATGTATATTTATGCTGCCAACTTTTTATGAACAATAAAGGCAGCAAAATAATGTAAGTATAATTGGTTGAGACATGAGTTAAAAATCACATTATATAATGATCACTAAGAGATAGGAAAGTACAAAGGAGGGGAGAGAGGGAACACAGAAAAATAAAAAAAACAGTTTAAAAAACATATATGCACATATGTCATGTATATTTTGAGAGCTATCATCTAATTCTCCTAAAACTTAGGCAGATTTTTCTAAAACATGTACAACCACAATAGAATGAATCTCAATCTTCCTTTTAATGGACAACAACCAAAAAGAAACAAAGAGACAAACAAAAAAAACCCTGATAATCTTGGCAAAAACCAACTTACACCTTCTCTTGTGAAGACCAACAACTGTCCCAGGGGCCTGGGGAGATGGTTCAGTCAGTACAGTGCTCAAGTTGAACCTCTGGAAACTGGGTTGAAAATACAGAGCTAGGCCTAGTAATGTACATTTATAACTATCAGTGCACTGGAGAATCAGACAGAGATGGCTCCCTGTACCTTGATAGCTAGCCTACTGGGCAATTCCAGACCAGTGAGAGACCCTGTCTTACAAGACAAAAGTGGTTGACTGTACCTAAGAAATAACACCCAAAGTTGTCCTGCGGTTTCTATAGGCACACATATGCAAGTGGATATACACTGGCACATACGTGTGTGTACACACACACACACACACACACACACGAACGAAATACAAGCATCAGTTTCTATTTCTGTCAAAAAGAAAGTATGCAGTGACATTTTCTCTCCATCATGGGGAAAAAGCATAGAGTAAATTGGGAATGACTAAAAGTCAAGGGAGGTGTTACAACTGCACGGAGAGCCATTCATAAGTGAACTGAAGCAGGGCACGTGAACAGACACAGAGTAGACAGTATGACTATGCCCATCTCACTTGCCTGTCCCCACTGAGGGTTCTACCCTCTGCTCTGTACCTGTGAGGGGCAAAGATTCCTAGTGTGACCCATCTCCATGCCACACCAGCTAACAGCCAGTTTGAGGGGAGAAGCTCAGCCCCACCCCCAATGTGACCCTCCAGTTGACCATCTTTACTGCTTCCTGCCCTGGGTTCTCTTTGCTCTTCTTCCTTTAGCTAGAATGCTTCTTCCCCCCTCAATCCCTCTGTCCAGTTTCACTTAGGGATCCATAAAAGTCGCATAGCACAAATCTGACCCCTTCATTCCACTCCTTCAACAGTCTACAGGAACCCCATTCACTAACATGGTTTATCTAACACAGTCTGTCGCCCTCAAAGGACACTCAAAATTCTTCCCGAATGAATGGACAGTTAGGTTAAAAGTTAAATACCACCAGGCATAGTAAGTTTCCCACATTTGAACACTATCATGTGGGAATCCCCACAGTGGACTGATCTGTGCTCTGCTACCTGACATTTGTAAGAGCCCACCCCATCTACACACATTCCTTCCTATGCCCAGTCATACTGACTCTTCACACGGCTTTCTATCATGCATCAATCACCATGAATGGGCCTTCAACAGCTAACTCTTTTTAGCAGTTGGAGTTACCCAAAATATTGCCTAGGGTTGAACGCCATCTTAAAGGGTCTATTAAAAGATGATAATAAAGGCTAAAGGGATGGTTGGATGACTAGTAGCAGTCATTGCTCTTACCATGGACCCAGGTTTGATTCCCCGCACACACATGGTGGCTCACAACCATCTGCAATTCCAGTTCTGGGAAATCCAGTGCTGGCATGGCCAGGGTACACATTACATACGTGACGGCAAAAAAACTCATCCACCCAAAATACAATACTTAGAGCTTTGAAAAGATAATAATTTGTGCGACTTACTGAACACATCTCCTCTGGGTTTCTGAGGATCCGTCTGTATTCTGTTGTCAACCGTAATTACCCGTGTAGTGGTACTGGTAGCAGGTGCTATAGTGGTGGGTCTGGTGGACGGCCTTTCTGGGGTTGGTGGTAGTGGAGTCGTTCTGGGCTCTGTCGGGAGGGGTGGCAGAGGTGGTGGAGTAGGCTGTGGTGTTGGGTTTGGTGTTGGTCTTGTTGTTGGCTTGGAAGTAGGCCTGTTGGTAATGACAGGGGGAATATGTGGTGTCCTCAGAGGCCACCTCGTACTTCCAGCATCAGGAATCCTGTTAGCATGTCCTCCATCACCCTTTGAGATGGTACCATTTCTCTCTGGCATATGGATTGGACCTGAAGGTTCGATCATGACTTTGGGAATATCTGAAAAAAGAAATCCAAAACTGAAAATTAGCATGAAAATATTTCTCTCTAAAAACTGCAACAGGAAAGTGCAATCAAAGCACATGCACAGAAACACCTCACGGTAACTGAGCCCTATTTTCCACATTTATTGTCTTGTCTATAAGAAGTCACACTGTTTTCTGAATAACAAATGTGTATGTGTTAGGATACATGCAAAAATATATTGCTGTTTCTATAATGAATATGTATTATTTGACGCACAAAAAATGTTTTCAATATTTATAAAGCAGTAGCAACAGAAATCAGTATTTTCCCAAAATACGGAAAGATCACACTTTTGTGAGAATTGCAGTCTGTGCCGTGTCCCCACCTGCCTGTGTGTTATGTAACTGTTAACTGTGCTCAGAAATCTACAAACGAGGCAGAGACTTTCCTCACCTATACTTTAGATGTATTTAACTTACAGAAAAAATTAGTCTTATAGTCGGCTTTTCTTCACATTTGCTAATTCATATTTGCTTTCTAAAAAGACATTTTTCTGAAGTTAAAAAAATTATCTGTGGAATATTTCCCACTGATAATCTTCACCCAAAAGAATCAATATTTAATCTTCCCTGAATGATATCCTCCAGAATAGGAATGATTTCATGACACTTCAACAACCCTTCAGTCCACAGGATTTTATGCCCTGTGATTTTTCAGTAAATATTTTACTCAGGAAAATTTTAAAAATTATCTAGTGTTACATGAAACATGTGGCAAATTATGGCCTTTGGTTTGTCAACCTTTCATCTTCAAGAGCATGCAGTTTTCATGTTTATCTGGTAACCCACGACTCCAAAGATAACTTAGGAAAATCTAAAAGCAAGCAGTTTTAAATGTAGAGAAAATAAACATTGGAATTATTTGCAGTAGTAGAGTTAAGAGGCACCAAATCAAAAAAAAAAAAAAGAAAAAGAAAAAGAAAGAAACATGTAGAATATATCCAGATATCACAACAAAATGCTAGCAATGGTTTTTTTACTTCTGATTCAACAAGCTCTAATTCCCAAAGAGGGCTCCATCTTTTTTCCTAGCCGAAAGGAAGCAACCCCTAGACTTTACTCAGGAAATTCTAAAGATTTTAAAATTAGATTACATTAGAGTGTTATTTTTCTTAAGTTTTTTTAAAGTTACCCAATAACTGATTTTTACTGTTTATAGAATACCAGGCTGATATTAGTAGGTATAAAAAAATCATGCCTTCAATAACCAATTGTGTCCCTCATCTTCCTTGGCAATGGCCTTTATGCAACCCTGTATTCCCTGAGGAAATGAGAGTGGGAGGGGGCGTTACTCACACACACAGTTCAGTCCATCCCCCTCGTATCCATCTCTACATTGGCACTTGTAGGACCCATGTATGTTGTAGCACCGGGCATAGCTGCTGCACTGGTGCTGTCCAAGGGAGCACTCGTCGATGTCTGCAGAGGTAACAATGGTGGCATAGAACAGCATTACAGAGGTCCCCAGAAAATGGCAGAGAACAGAAAAGTACCCGTGCCTCCAGAATGACTGACTGCTGGGTTAAGGTGGCATTGCTCGTTCAGTGCCTCTCCCCTCCCCTGTCCCCGACAGTCCAGCTGTGATCACAGCTGGAGACTTCTCAACACTACAAGAAGAAAGAGTACACAGGGAAGGGAAGCTTCATTACCATGGCACTGATATTTGCCTCCAATGTACATGAGGTCGAAACCAGTGTGGCACTTGCAGATGTAGCTCCCAAATGTGTTGACACACTGCCTAAATGGAGGACAGGAGACTCTTCCAGTCGCACATTCATCAATATCTAGAAACACATGTTAATCACATCTTAGGAAGAGCAAAGATGGGAGCTCGTTATAACTGGTGCCCCCCCCCCCCGCTATCCCGGCATCACACTCCAAATCAAAACATCCCCAAAACAAAAAATTCTACACTTCCAGGTTTCACCTCATCCTCCTAAACTGAATTCTTCTGCGCTCACAAAGAGAGGCCCCTTGGTCATGCAGACTTTATATGCCCCAATACAGGGGAACGCCAGGGCCAAGAAGTGGGAGCGGATGGGTAGGGAGCAGGGCCGGGAGGGGGGAGGGTATAGGGAACTTTCTGGATAGCACTTGAAATGTAAATGAAGAAAATATCTAATAAAAGTTGAAAAAAAAAAGATACGTCGCTGTCTACTGAGTTGCTTGAACTTGAAGCATATGCGCTAAACCTTTCGCTAACAACTCCTAAACCACCACCAAGTCTTGTTATTTCTACCTCTAAAAGATTGCTGGAACCATCCACCACCCCATTCCTACCCAGCATCCCTCGCTTTGGACTGAAACAAAAAAGTCTGGGAACTGGACTGCCAATCATCTCCTCCTGTCATTTTGCCTCTCTGCAGGTTCTTTAAATTTATTTTAAATTTTATTTTCTATGTACGACTGTTTCAACTGTACGTAGACTTGTGCACCATGTACATGGCCTGTGCCTAAGGAGGCCAGAGGCAGTTGGATGCCCTGGGACTGGAGTTACAGATCGTTATAAGTTGCATTGTGAGGACTGGGAATCCTGGAAGAGTAGCCTGTGTGCTCTCAGCAGGTTGCCTCTCCAGTCCCTTGACATGTTCTTTCTATAACTAATGGTCCTGGTCTAACTTTAGGAATTCCCTATGAATGATTTTCTAAGACAGGTCCTTTTGTTTCTCTTACTACCTTCTGCTAGCACTTAGCAAGGCCAGTAATTTTATTGAGTATTACTAATGTTCTATTTTCCCCAGTAGGAAGTCACTTCTTTAAGGACCAAAACCTCATGTGCTTTGCCCAAGGCTATGCAGCCAGCATAGCGCAGTATCTTGAATACAGCCACTGCTTAGTAAATGGGTCTTAATTAGTGACCAGCTCCATGCAGGAGACCCCACTGAGCTCTTCTGAACTCTTGGAACACATGAGCTCACTCGCCACTTGCAATGGTCTTGTGTAGTATTATTTACATTTTAAAGAAAGGGAGGTCAAGCAAAAAGAAAAGAAGTTCTTTTCCTAAACAAGGTTACATAACTAGTCTGCAGCTCAGCCAGGTTGTGTACGTCCAAACTCCTCCATGATCTAAACTGCCATCTCAATGTTCTGGGAAAACACGACACCCTAACACGTGTAATGCCGTAGCCTCGGTGACCTGCTCAGCTCCGTTGCTCCCTTCCCTCTGGGTAACAGAAACTGAGATCCAGTCTTCCTGGACACAGTGCTGTTTCCTGCAGTGTTTGTGCACATTTGGATGGTTCCCTCTGTCTCATGCTTCTTCCTGCCCTTCGGGTTCTGAAAATAAGATTGTGTTGGTCCATTCACAGGAATCCTCTTCTAAAATACCGGATATCTCCAGGAAGGCAGCTACACGGCTGACTACGTAACTGCCTTTTTCCTTATCCCTTCGGCTGCCTTCCTCACCCCACAGAATCTCCTGAGAGTTGCTTCCCAAGTGCACTCACCCACACAGGTTCTCCCATCGGGAGCTAGCTGCAGGCCAGGGGATGGACACTGACATCGGACCTGTCCTTTGACCACGTCACAGCCATACTGACAGTTTGCCATGGAACATGATAGGGCACCTGGGAAGAGAGTGGGTGAGCGGCTGCCTCCAGGAAGAAGGAAGCTTCTGTAACTCGTGTGCTTTTCTCACGTGTCCAGCAATAGGTGACAGGGATTCAACAACAGGGAGTCAATGAACCAGCCCTCCAAGAAGGGCCAAGCAGGGTGGGAAGATGCTCTGGACCATGGGATGATTGAAAAGTAACCCCGCCCCATCATCCCATCCCCTTTGATGCTTTGGAGGGATTGACAGATGGAGATAAAGCTTTCTCTGACACATACAGTTCAGGTCAAACTGAGGTCTGTCTCCAGATTACTTGAGTTAAGGGCTCTTCCTAGCTAAAATACCAAATTAACTGTCTCAGCCCCATATTCAAATCCCCTATAGGACAAAAGAAGATTCCCTATCGAACCCTACAGTGTTAGGGGACTCTGAAACCATGGACGAATGCAACTAAAACATATTTCCATCAACCCAAAGTCCCAGTGATAGGTCTGTGTAGCACTAAATAAAATTAGGTACTATTATTTTCTATGCGTGGTGACCATCTTAGAAACATCCCAATGATAACAGAGAATATCACACAATTCTCTCTGAGAACATACGTACATGTGAAATGGACCCTCTTAGGCCTGGGATGTAGTTCAGTTGGGAGAATGCTTGCCTAGCCTGCATAAATGCTTTGATTCTAGCAACTTATAAGACCAACTGTGGCAGTGCATGCCAATAACCTCAGCACTCGGGAGGTGGAAGAAAGACAACCAGCCATTCAAAACCATTCCCATATATCATGTTCAAGGCTAGCCTGGGATATAGGAGACCCTATTTATAAAAAAATAATAATAATAATTTTTTTCTAATGTTATATTCATTTCCACTTAAAACAGAGTTTTTTGATAATTCTTAAGTCATCTTATAAAAATGATCTGAGAAATATTTATGAACAGACCAAATGAATTCTCTCTAAGCAATGCCTCAGTGATAGTTAAAATTCTTTGACATGGAGAACACGGGGGGGGGGGGGGGGAGGAACACGCTGAGAAAAACATTAGAAAATTTGATTCCTGCTCTAGATACGATTTATAAACCCATTTAATGTTGGCCTGCAGAATAAGAAGAATGTCATGTATATAAATGTGCACCTCTGGTTTTGATCTTCAGTTCCTCGGGCGCGCACACAAACACGCTCACACATCCTGTTGGGTGGAGATGAAGAGGCAGCCTCCCCAGAGGCAGGCTACCAAAGCATGTCAGAAATCAAGCCCAGAGCACTTAGAAAACAGTTAAGATTCTTGACATACTTGAGCAGGACCCGTCTGGCAGCAGCATGTATCCGTTGAGACAGTAGCACTTGTAGCTGCCGAAAGTGTTCATGCACCTGTGCTTACAGGGCCGAGGCTTCAGGCCACACTCGTTTAAATCTGCGGACAGTGAGGGGTTAAGTCAGAGACATCACAGCCGGGCAAAAATGGGTCAAGACAGTGAAAGTATCACTTCGGTGACAGATAAAAGTCCGTGCGTATCATCCTAACTCTATTACTACATTGGGAGCACCCAGAGGCTGCTTGGGACTTTATGGATCTCTGAACCTTAAGGATAGTTGGGAGCATTCTCCTCACAGACCTGGAATTCTAATTACAGACATGTCTGTAATTGCTAACAAAGAGCAGCCTGCTCTGTTGTCTGTAGGGTGCTCTGTTGTCTGCGTGATTGTTACTAAGCTCACAGTACCTGCGCTCTGTCATTAGAACCAATCTTGCTAATGGATTCTACTAAAAATGATACTACATGACACCTGTCACTTCATAGAGAATGTGAAAATGTTAAGACATCAGAATGAGCTGACCTGCTCAGAGGGCAGCTATGTTTTCAGAAGGGAAAACCCTGCTGGGATCAGACTGACTGCTATTCTGTTTTTGTTTTGTTTGTTTGTTTGTCTTGTTTCTTTTTCTTGTTCAACTTGGTAGGTGCTATACTGACTTCAGAGTAAAGAAAATTCAGCTGCCTGCTCACTAGTCCACTCAGTCACAAAACAAGTTTTTAAAGCTTTTCAACATGTTTCCCTTCGTGTGGCAGTTAAGAGGAGCATGTGGGAACGCTAAGGGATAAAACATCATTATGTATTTTATGTTTATTGGCTTAAGTATCGATGGGAAATTAATGAATTCCACAATATAAAAGTTTTTCAGCACAATTTGTACACTGCCTCAAGTGAACATAAAATTCACAATGACATAAAACAATGAAATAGTAATGCCCATAATATAGACCTCATTAAAAAGAAATGTGACCACATGTTCACTTTGTCTGGAAACAGCAGCATAAGTACCCAATTAGCATAATTTAATGATCGATTTATCCATATCACTGAATAAAAATACAGATAGTATATCCAGCTACAAAGCCATTTCCTAATCTAATCAAAGTTACATCTGACTGCTCCTCTCCCAGAGGTCTGTGATATTTCACTGAAACATCCAGTTATACCATGTTTTAAATTCACCAAATAAATATTACACCTCAAAATATTTTTCACATTAACTGACTTTCCAACTTGGTCTTTTTTTTTTTTTTCTGCCCTTACCACAGTGCAAGCACATTGGCAGCGTTCTAGAAAGGTTAGATAAACACAGCAAATACCATTTCCTATGTTTTCTTCAGTTTTTTGTTTTATTGTCTCTTGCCCAGTCAAAGGTTTTCAAAACAGAACCACATTTTCAGTGTTTAAAAAATGATCTCTCTTCATAGAAGGTGCCGTGCAGACTGTTGTGTCAAAAAAGTTGACTTCTCTCTCCGTTGAAAGCTGCGGGAACGAGCGTGTCTGTCTGAGGTGAAATTCTCCTGCCTGTTCATACTCTTTTGCCTTGTATTTGAAACCGTATTAATCATTTGCATCAGGAAACTCTTTCTTAGTTCCTGAAAGTTTTCTCATCATCCTTAACATCAATCCTGTCACTTTACGCTGGCCTTCATGGCTCCCTGGAGACAACCTATGAAGTACATACAGAGCTGACTGTAAGAGAGAATCTTATTTCAAAAGCCACAGGGTAAAGTAAGATATGACTCTGTATTTCGGGAGAAGGTTATTGATGGCTTTTTAGAGTGTCAATTAAGATTCCCTAGTTTATTTTTAGAGAGCAACAGAAACTTCTGGTGGTTTCTTCTCCGGAACCAGCAGCTGTTTACAACCAGGGCAAGCTCACAAGCCAGGAGTATTTAATGCCAGTGGGAGTCTCTCTGACACCCACCCCTACTTAAAGCTGAAACCAATTAGAGGCAGAGCCTCTACAACCTGGTCCAGTGCTGGTCAGTGGGGCCCTAGGCATGGCTTTGGGGATCTAGCCTGCTTGCCAGAGGTCTTTAAGGCTGCCTTTAATCCATATTTATCTTTTCCTTCCCATGGGAAAAGTGCTTTGTGGTTAGGAATCATGAAACCGGAAGGATATAAAAACTAAGAGCTGCGTTAAGGATGCTGAGGGGTGGTGCGCTTGAGGAAGGACTCGGTTTTCTTTAAGGGGCTGGTCACTGCGAGTTGGACGATGCTCCAGTGAGCATACAATGGACTTGATTTTTCTTTTTCTTCCTCCTCCTCTTCGTCTTCTTCCTCCTCCTCTTCTGGATGAGGATGACAAAGGTAGGAGGACTGGGAAGTGAGCGTGATCAGGGTTCATGAAGCAAAATTCCCAAATAATCAATAAAAATATTACATAAAAACAAAATAAAAAAAATGAACAAACTGTCATACTTTAAAAAAAATCTGAGAATTCACTCTATGAAAAAATATGGAAGAGGGAGAAAACAGAAAGCATCCAATGGGTAAACATTAGGAGATATTGGTTCTATTACCTGATATTAAAAGCTATGTAATAATTCGGGCATGTGGAAGCAACTTGAGCAATCGCTCTAGCAGCTGTTAATGGACTGGATGGCATTCCCTGGACAGGTGGTTGGTGTTGTCAGTATCCCTGATGACTGCCTGGCCCCATCTCCAACACACTCACAGTGCGCCTTACCAGAACCACGACAGGCCTAAGAAAACGGGGGTCCAGCCTGTGGTGGGAACAGCAAAGCTCCAGGCATCTTTCCCTCAGGGTTTCCAGTGTATAATTATCTCATCTTATTTCTGTGTTGACCCAAAGCTTTACAAAATTGAGGTAATATGTGTAAATGTGGTACTCACATCTGACTTCTAATCAAGTCAGAAGTTTTAAGTGACACTTTGAAATTATGATAAGTGTCCTTATAACAAGCATGAAAGACTCCCCTTGATCCTCACTGACTTATAGAAATTTAAAAGTTGGTAAATGAGTCAAGAAAATAAAGCTTAGTGTTTTTATTTTAAGGTTTCTTTAATCTTACCCTGGAAGCATAGTATAGATCTATAATAAAATTATAACAAATTCTATAATGCAAATAGCTTATACTAAAGGATATAATTTTATCCCTTATATTTAAACACTTTAAATACTATGCATATAATTCATGAAGAACATTATCATCACGGCTACATTTAAGCAGGCTGGTGGATTCAGGAGCTAGCAGCGGGAAGGTGGGTGTGAGAAGGGAGCTGGACCAGAACAGAAATGCAAGCTGCATAGCATTATTATTTGACTTCAGGACAAAGAGAGTCAGAAACTGTATTAGCATGCAGACAACAAAAGGTAGCTTGAAAAACCTGGGAGAAAGTCCTTACATAAGGAAGCCACTGGAATTTTACAGAAAGCCACCTTCCATTTGCTTTAAAACATCTGGACTTTTTCCCTTTAATGCTTAAATTGGATGATGTTTCAGAAATCCAACCTTTAAAACTTTATGTCACAGGTGAATAGATGTCTAAATATCGATGGCCATAACTCTCTTAATTATGAGCAACTCTAAAATGAACGCCAATGTTCTGGCCCCTTGTACAGAACGAGTACAAATTTAGCAAGTTCCCAAGCAGCAAAGACAACAATTTTTCACCAGCGATCTCAGTTATTGTAAGTTAAGCATATCAGTGGGTAAAGATAAAATCTAGAACTGGAAAGTGATCCTACCACCTTATTCCCCTACAGATGTTCCCATCACTATGGAGACTACAAAACAGTTCCAGGTGAACGGGTTCACAGCAGCCCCACAGACAAGCAGGGCAAGAGCTACCTTCCTGTCCCCTACTACTCAGTGGGGATAAAACTGAGATGCTTCCAACAGATTGCCAATGAACAACTAATTAGGACCAGAACTCCACCCTTTGGCCATTACAGAGTGTACACCGAAAGAAAGAAGCCAAAGTGTGGTCTGATTTCTAAACAAACCTAAAACCCCATATCCCAGACAGTAAGAGAAGAAGGGCATTAAATTCCTTTTCAAATCTACTGGAAAAAGTCATCGAAACCCATAGCTTCGTAGAGAAATTATTGACTCTTCCTATATACGGAAACAAAACCTATCTTGCAATCTGATTTTTGGAAGAAGGTTTCCAAACTCAGAGAAGAGGGGAAAGGAGCCATTCATGGTACAGGAAGAGGAGAGAAAGCTCCCTGCTTGCCAGGGCACAGCGAATCAGCAGCAGGTGACAACTCCCAGGCCTGCTTCACATGCTCAGGCTGAAGGCTGGGCGTCTCTGCACCAGCCTCCATTGCAAGAAGTCACATAACTGCAGGAAGCCTAGCAGGTGGGAGCAGCGGCCACCTGAGACAACGTACGCTCACCCCTTGAAGGTACACTTGTGGCTTGATGATCCGGGGGTTGGAAAAGAGGCTGTTCACTGCCTTGGTCAAGAGGAGTTGGGTGGAAGGACTCATCTTCACAGTGGGGAGAAGGTAATAAGAGTCAGCTTTGAACTGATGTCATTTTTAGCTCTAAAAATCTTCATAAGTATATATTACACAATTACAAAATATTGATGGAGCTTAATAGAGCTCTGACACTTTACAAATAATCTCCAATCATTTTCTCTCTTTCTTTATTTTCTCTCTAACAATTTCTGATAGTCACCTTCCTCTTCAAAGAAAAATTATAAGTTAATAATCCACCATTCTCATACCATTAAAAAATAAAAATAAGATTAGCGTGTGATGTTCATCAATAGAAGTTAGACAATAAAACTCAATTATACAAATATTGACATAATCAACTAACCCTGTTTAGAATATGACTAATTTAATAAATGACCAATTTAAGAGTTATCATATATTGTTACATTGCTAACAATAGTTTAAAATATTCCTAAGCAATGCACAAATGCTTATTTGCATATGGACTTTACCTAAATCATAAGATGAGAGACAGCCATGGTGTTTTCATTCAAAAGTAAAAAGTTATGCCACATTGAATTAGAATGCACATCAGACACTTTAAAAAGCAATGCTGACTGTTGCCTTTGCTGTCTAACCAACTATGGCGATGTGAATGGGCTCAAAGATGAATGCCAAAAGGCAAAGAAGCCTCTTGGCTTTCTATGTCATGACACTCTGTTTATCGGTCCCTTAACCTTCTAAATCAAAGGCACATTTGTCTCTGGGGTTGGAATTTTTAGAAAGCAAGGTTGTTGATAACACCCTAGTTAAGGTGAAAGCACTCACAAGTGTAGTCAGCGCAGCAATCAGCACCCTGCTCTAAGCAGTACACCCAGACTTAACGTTTGGTTCTACAGCGTGGTTCTATGCTATTCTTCCCTTGGGATGAGGAAATCAACACATGGATCAGAAACCACTCCAAAACTAGTTAGTAATCAATACTTATAAATGATTTCTTATGAAATTAATATGAAATGCTCATTTAGAAGAATGTCTTAATTTCTAAAAAAAAAAAAAAAATTATGCTTGCGTGCTAAGAATCTCCAGGTGATGTAATTTATATGCCAAAAGGAATTCTCCAGTGGGACAACTACAAAAGGATTATTTATAATAGTATTCTTTCTTGGTTTTGTTTGGTAGATTTGTTTGGGTAGAGATGCTTAAGGAGAAGGAATAGGCATGAACAACAATCCTGGAGAATAACAAGGGGAGAGCAAGGGATTACATAGAATCTTGTCAGAATTTAAATTTGAATTGCATCCACTGTAAAAGGCAGCATGTGTCTTATAGAGTAGACTAATGATTTCAAAGGCATAAGTTCATATCTGATCTTAGAGCAACAAGTCCAGAAAATGACTCAGAGAGAGGAGTGAGTGTGTCTCCTCCCACCCCCTGACCAGCCTGGGTGTGTAGACTTTTAAATCCAGCCAGTTGAAAATATGGCTTGCCTTGATGTTCTGGTCATGCCCAGGCATCTCTCATGTACTAGTGTCTGTTATTCATTCGAGAGCTTTATTCTGCCAAGGAGGTTTCCAAGGCTGTTTCTGAAGTGGATGGATGTGACTTGTAGTGAGATTACCTGACCCCCACTGCCTAACTGATCATATGCTAATTTCCACTTAGATGAGATTTTCCTTCAAACTTACTGCTTACTGGCACTTTCCTTGAAGGAAAAAAAAATCTTTTGATTTCCTCTATCTCTGAGGCATGCTTTCTACTTTATGAAAATGTGTAGGGCTAGATAAAAGCAGTTAATTTATTGTATGATAAGTCTGCACAACTTGCTCTTGTAAGGTTTATAGGGACTTCAGGCTGAGCGTACACTAACCCAGGCATAAGGTGTGATACCAAAAAAATCTCCACGTGACTCTCTTAGGTTCCCATGATTCTTAATAATCTGTGTGAATCTGTCATTCAGTTACTAAATAGTTAATGTGCACTTAGCAAATATGAATCCCATGCCAACATTTAAGAACCCAGAAATCAGAGAGGCTGCAAAGGTCCTTGCTGCCCGAGAATGAACCAGGCCTGTTGGGATGCACCCTGACTGCTGTCTTTACAGGGACACCAAAGTCACACATGTTTTAAGATATGTGCGCTAATTTTTTGTTTTCAAGTAAAACATAACTCTTATTTTTGCAAATGAAAGTTGACATTAACTTTTCTTTCTTTTTAGCATTTTAACGCTAACAGCTGAGATTTGCAGATACAGTTAATTAAGAAGAGGAGTCTTGTGTGGAAGGCTGTGAAGGAAGAGTCAAATCGTCAAGTTTCCAGTTGCAATGTTTCATTGAAGACTAGCATAGCAAAATGAATAAGGAGTATGTAAGCTACAGCTCAAAGCCAACACAGCTTTTCTCAACTAGTTCTGTTTACTTAGACAAGACACCTAATATCTCTGACTTTTGGTCTCTTCAAATGTGGTCAGTTTGTTATTACCTATATACCTAAGTATAACAAGTGGTATTCCGCTTCCTAAAAGGCTTACCAACTTATTAATGGAGAAAGACGAAATGTAAGACTTTTAAAACCATATGTATGCATTTATGTGTGTATGTATTTTTATGTTTTATTTGTGTGCATGTGTATATGAGGTGGTGGTGGGATGAATGTGTAGATGCCAGGGGACAACTGTGTAAATTTAGTTCTCTTCTTCCACCTTTATGTGGGTTCTAAGGCTCAAACTCCTGTTACCAGGCTTATCCAGGAAGAGCTTTTATCTGCTGATCCCTCTCAGGGCCCCAGAATATAAGAATTAAACTACAGATTTGACCATTTGCTTCTTCACAAGTAAATTCTAATGAGTATCCAAGAATACAAGTAAGGGAACATCTTTTGGGAAAATATATTTTTCTAAGATTTACCATTCTTTTTTGGTTTTTAACTCTTGCATAGTTGGGAGAAACAGCTATGAAAATGGCTGGGGGGGGGGGGTGCGGGCAGAATTTGGAACTCTTTCTGTGTCCGGGATGGAAGTGCCAGGGCTCCCACACGGTTTGGTTTGCCTACCTTGGTTGCAGGTTTTCCCAGCAAATCCAGGGTGACACTTGCATTTGTTTGGCCCGATGCACTCTCCGTGTTTGCACTGTGGTTGACACACAGCTGTGGAAAGAGGACAGTGTGTGTCAATCCTGGGTCAGCAGTGCAGCCTCCATAAAGCGCTAAGGTCACAGACCAGTGTGACCATACAGCACTAACTTACAGTAAAGTTGCAAAAGTGATGCTAAAAGTTTCTTTCTGCAGCCTACACTATGAACATGCATGTATGAATTTATCATGTATACATCACTTGGGACTGAAAAAATTTGTCTCCTGAGTATACTGCTCAAATAATTAAAAAAGGTAACACATACCTTCACAAAAAATGTTCACACACAATTTCAAAATTTACTCTCTCAAGTACGAGTCAACAAAACGTTCAGTCTGAATTTACTGGGTTTCTATGAAATCAACAGTTTTCCAGGCTAGGATGTGACTTGGTAGAAAAGCACTTTCATAGAATGTGTGACCCTGGGTTTGATCAACAATGGTCACAAACCAAAAAGACATAAATTTCTTATTAAATATCAACATACTATTTTATAGACAATCATAGCCTAAAACTAAAGTGATTAAAAATGAAACAAACAAAAATGAAGTTCTTCATTACTTCTATTCACAGAAATTCTCATCATCTCGATCCTTCTTAACCCTGGCATGCATTACAGTTGTTTTCTTTTCAACCTATAGTGGCTTCCTGTATCTCAGCAAAATTGAAAGTTTCCAGTTTAACCTTATTCTTCTCTAACAAGCACATTCCCTTCTCTCAAGAAGGCAAGTCTTTTCCCAGCTCAGAAGTTTACTCTGCCTTGTATCAGGTATTTCATGGGGGATCCTTTTCATACTGGGAACATCTGGCAATGTCTAAAGACATTTTGGAGTCTGCTGGCAGATAGGGCATAGACAACATCCTACAATGTCCCATCCACAAAATAAACTATCTAAATGACACCAGAATGTCATGGAGCCAAAGATGGGAAAGACTGTTCTAGTATACCCTATCTGTTCATGTTGTTACTATAACATGAAAAATAACAACATGATTTATGACTTCAAGGAGCTGACAATCTACTTAAAGACAAAACTATTCAATGGTCCTTTTTAGATTTAAAGTGTGTGTGTGTGTGTGTGTGTGTGTGTGTGTGTGTACACATACATGTGTGAATATAGGGTCTGAGACATCCAGAAGAGAACATCAGATCCCTTAGAATTGGGGCTACAGGCTTCTGTGAGCCACCTAACCTGGGTATTGTGAACCAAATTTGGGTCCTCTGCAAGAGTAATCCACCCTCTTAAAACACTGAGCTATCGCTCCAGCCCCACAACACATGTTCTCAATTCAAGACAATAATTACTCATGAGCATAGTGGTTAGCAAATAGCCAATGTGTAAAAGACATTCCCACATACAAGCTTGAACAGAAAGCTTCATATAGACAAGTGTGCTGGGTTGTGAAGCATGGAAACAGTGAAGAAAGAAGGTCCCGCACAGAGAGGAAACAGACACAGCAAAAGTGGACCAAAGGTGACAGGTCAGTGGAGAGACCTGGATAGCTAACAAGATGAGTAAATGCTCACAGAACAGTAAGAAGCAACCAATCGTGCTTGGAATGAGATGGTGGTGTTCCTAAAGTCTCAGACCGAGGAGTGATACTTTATCTGCAGGAAATGGGAAGTTTCTACAGGACTATCATGATCAGGAGAATTACTGTATAAACAGGAAAACCGTGAGGACACTGGTGTAGTGAATCATTCCGAGGTAAAGGGTCTGAGAAGTTCAAGTTCAGGCTGGACCTAGGCAACCATGATTTGTGCTCCTGACAGGAAGAGATGAACTTCGGTAACCAGCAAGTGCAAAGCAGATAGGCCTTGAGCTAGGGCCTATCAGCCCTCCCTCTGCCTTCTGATGCCTTGGACTCCTGTTCCTTCTCTGCAGCCCATGCTATGCTCCACTCTGGGATGCGGAATGTTCCGGTTTCCTCGGACATTCTCAAACATTCCCTTTGATACATCTACATCCGACCTACACTGTATGTTCGCTTTGGACACTCCCACGCTCAGCTCTCTCTGGTCTCCCACGACCATACTTGCCCTGTCCCTGTCAATCTCTTTATTATGACAATTAGGCCTGTTGACTACAATCCCTACTGTGGCTTTCCAGTATTACTTCCAGTGAATGGGTCAATAGTTTATACTGAATGAAGGTTTTTAAAGGAAGTCCTCCAAACATGGCTCTCTATAATACCTAGGTCTCATCAGCAAGCAATGCAAGATTGGGGGAAAAAGTTCATTTTAGAAAGAAAATATCGCAGCACTGTTAAGATAGCTCAGCAGGTAAGGGTGCCTGCCACCAAGACTGCCCTGGTAAGATGGCTCAGCAGGTAAGGGTGCCTGCTACTAAATCTGATGAGCTGAGTTTGATTTCAAGGCACTATATGGTAGAAGGGAACCTCTAGCTCCCACAAGCTGTCCTGTGACTTCCACGGGTACCTTGGCATGTGCACATACACATACATACCTGAATAGATACTTTAAAAAAAAAGACTACTATTCCCTTGGTTGTGACATTTTTATATATGAATGTAAACTAAATAATCAAGTCTTCTGAGGCACCCAAAACATGATATTGTCCTTAAAAAGTAGCATTACATATCTGTTTCATGTGAGTCAGAGTAATAATTCCCTAGGATAACTGGGATGTGAAAAAATATCTGAAGATATGGAAAGGTAGCTTTAAAAGGTCCCTATAAACATGATGTTTATTTGGAGGACACTTGATGGTGCAGACTTGTGGCCTCCAGGTTGGACTGCCTTTGACCTCTGACCAGCTGCCGGCCATCCATTCATGGCTTTGGGTACCTTCTACTCACAAAGGGTTTTGTTGTCCTCTCTCCTTTCTCATTTGCTCTCAGCAGGATGCCCTAATCTTAGGAGCATCAAATGTACACACTCCAAGAGGTCAGGGCTGTTTTAATGGTGCTGCTACATTTGGGGACTCTGCTGAATGCTTTTCTACTCGAAGGAACCAGCGGTTACAGATTACCCAGCCGCTATTAAAAGTGGTAGAGTACACAACAGAGCTGACACGATCAATGACTCTCTTCAGAGAAAATTAAAACTGTTGACAAGAGTTTCGATAAAACTCCCCACAATCTGGGATTTAGGTCCAGGATAGAAGTCGGTAAACATGCATCAAGCGTTTATTATCCTTGATACACACATATGGAGAGATGAGGGCGTGACTCATTTTGTTTCAGCCATGCCAAGGGCCAGGATTAGAGAATTTCAAAACGGGGAAGGAGTGTGGACAGTGACTGTGATCACAGAGCCTCAGGTCTAAACTACAAACGCAGAGAGCAAACATCCAGGGGAGGGGCAGAGGAGACGACAGGCAAAACCTTTCCAGGATCAACAGGTGGAAGAGGGGAAGGCAGTGAGGGGGTTCTCACCAAGTGGGACATCTTTGTAGGCTATCCCCTTAGACTGAGATCAAAGGAAGCCCCAGATAGACCACAACAGGCCAGCAGGGTGCTTTGGATCCCTGCCTCTCCATTTCCTTTTTGCCTTACTACAGAATGTCTTTCGGTTTTTATTTCATATAAAATATGCACGGTGAGTTTACAATGGAAAATTACATTTTCTATTCTCCTTGGCAGATAGGACTATCCAAAGGACTCAATTCTGGCTAATTTCTAATATAAACAGAAGTCACTGAGTGGAGCCATTAGGATGCGACTTAGGGGAGCTTGTCAAAAATGCCTGTCCGTGTTCCTGCTGGGAATGGAGAGTTACAGCTCACTTCTAACCAGAGATGCTGAGAAAGAAAAGGAAGATAGAGAAGGATTCATAACACCAGCCCCATTCCTTCTGGCACTGTCGCACCCAGCCAAATACAACCCTGACTGGTCTTGAACACGAGGCTCTGAAATACGAACTTAACCTGCTCTTATCAAGACAGACAAGGGTATTTTGTTCTGCTTTTTGTGGATACACACTTGGAAGTCCTATTAGGAACTTCTAGTATAGAAATAGAACACACCATTTTTTTTTTGTATCTACAATGCAAAATTGGTTCCCCATTTTTTGTGTAAACTGGCCTGCCGAGTAATAACTTATTCCATTGTAATGTGGCTTTCAGGGATGGGCAAAACCTGCATGCATAAACTATGATACACTGTGAATTGAGGCATCTGCCTGACTGAAGAGACTGATCTGTTTTCATCTTGTAGTAATCGTCCAAACTGTCAATTGGAGATTGACTGTCAACAGGAGATTGATTGTCAACAGCACGGAGCCTGGAAGAAATATACTCCAGGTAATCAGAAAGGCCTGCCTGGGTTCTCTGATCTTGGTGTGGATCAGGGACAAGAGAGACGGGCCACATTTGATGGTGTACTGCCCCTGTCATACTTATATGGTTTCAGCTCAGTAAATAAAGGCCTCTTGAGGGTCACTGATCTGAGAGATTTTTCTCCCTTCAAGATCAGTACACAGAGGTACATCACACTCCAAACGTGACCCAATATTGCTGCCACATCTCTGGGATCACTGAGTAACTGCTAAGTCATTGTTTTGACTAAAAAGAGAAACAAGTCTCCACATTCAAAGCAAACACAGTTCTTGAATACCCCAATTCCATGCTTCTCACCCGTGAGTATATTCTACAATTTTACTCATAGTCATCCTAACTATTACATAGTCACCCTAACTATTACATAGTCACCCTAACTATTACATAGTCACCCTAACTATTACATAGTCACCCTAAATATTACATCGTCACCCTAACTATTACATCGTCACCCTAACTATTACATCATCACCCTAACTATTACATCGTCACCCTAACTATTACATAGTCACCCTCACTATTACATCAGGGGTTGTGAAAACTCAACAGTGGGTTCTTGTTCTGACAAAAATATCGATTCATCTATCCAAAGCTAGGAGACAATTAATCTCACTTATTAACCGTGTAATGTTTCATGCCCATGTGAATCACACTGGCCATCAAGGGCCAAGGTCTGGACTAAGGAGGACAAGCTGAGATGCTAAGAGGACAACTATTCTGAAAAGTGACGAGGACAAAGCCAATCCAAGCTTTATCCTTGACAGGGATTTTCTTAATATAAGACTGCCTCTGAGTCCTTGAATCCCATCTGTCATTTTGACATGGTGTCCTGCCTTCTCCTCCAGGTCATCTTCCTTAGGAACAAGGTGACAAAAGGCACTCAAGAGCAGAGAAGAAAGAACAGCTGTAAAACTGTCTATTAGAGAGTTCCCATAATTCCCAGCCACTCCATGGACTGGATTTGGATAAATTTGGGGAGGTGGGGAATGCAAATATGGAGAGAGTCTCATTTACAAAGCACAGTTGACCTTGGAAGAGAAAACATTGCTAAAAGCTATGTGAAATCCCTCGCTGCTTATTAATAGAACCTAGAAGGAACGGAGGCAGAGTTTATAAAGAACTGCTGGAAAGGGCCCTGAGCCATCACATATCCCATGCAGAACAAAACCCACCAGGCAAGATTTCCAGAGGAAAACAGCTCTCAGTTTGCCTCAAACATCGTATTGACACTTGTCAATTATTCAACAAACTCAAAACATTAAATTCCTGCTGTAATTAAAAACAGTGTAAAGTACCTCTGGTTCTTATCTAAAAGGCTATCGAGTAAATGTTCTCTTGAACACCAAATTAAAAACCATTTTACGTGGCTGAATTTTTTCCTTGTGTTATCCATATAAGGCAGGAAAGATGTGGCCATTGCCGCTGAATCAGCTCAGGCTAAGTGAGTTGACCAATTTCAGCAAAAATGTCTTGGTTCAGGCCAATGGTGGATTAAGGAAGGAGGCCAGCATGTGAGGTAATTTGGAAATAGGAAGGAGAGGTTATGACAAAGTGCTAAGCAGAGAGGCATGAGGGCTGAGAATGGCGTTCAAATGCATAATGGCACGTAGTAACACTTCTAAGGATAAGTGCCCTGAAGAAACAGTCTGTCATCCCCAAAGACTCTAAAGGAGCCTGCTAGAACATTTTAAAATACAATAATCTCTTCGTTCTATTGCTCATTGTATACTCTGAAGCTTTAATGAAATATTGCTACATCTAAGGGTTTGCTGTTGTTCTTGGGGTTTTTTTGGTTTGTTTGTTTTTATTTGGCTTTTTGCAAAAATTGACATGACCATAATTAAACGTTTAACTAATAATGAATTATAGTCAAAAAGAGCCAGGATTGATAAATTGATACCCACTTAGAGAACGAAGTGAAATAAATAACAATACCTTCCAAGAGTTGTCTGGCAAGAGCTCGCTTCATTTTCTGTCTCTGGGAACATCCAATTGAGAGGAATTTCTCAAGTATCACTTTCATCCCTCATTAACTGCCTTTATTTCTAGAGAAGCCCCCAGAAAAGGAAGAGGCTGCGTATGCAACTCTGCGCATGCGTCTCTGTGCCTCCGTCCAGTTTTTGTTGATCATAATTAAGCACTCTACCTTTGCACTTCAAAACTCTCTCCTGGGCTGGAGAGATGGCTCAGCAGTTAAGACCACTCTTCCATGGGTCCTGAGTTCAATTCCCAGCAAACACATGGTGGCTCAGAACCATCTGTAATGAGATCTGACGCCCTCTTGTGGTGTGTCGGAAGAGAGCAACAGTGTACTCACATATATAAGTAAACAATTTTTTAAAAAGCATTTTAAAAAACCTAAGTACTGCTATCATTTTTCAATTTACTTGAAAACTTGTACCTGTGTTCATGGAGGCAGAGTGGGAGTTAGGGTACAGCCAAATCAGACTTTAAGAGCATATGAGAAGCTGTTACTATGCTTTTGGAAAAGCAGATAGTTCTGTTTTCATGTTAAGTAGCTATCTGTAGCAGGATGCCCAATAGAGCTTGGGTTTCTCTTTCTTCAAAGAGGGAGACCATGGAAAGTTACAGCGTTCTTCCACAGCAAAATGCAGAACAATATTTACAGAATGTTGGAGATCTATGCAAAGCATGTGGAAGTTGGCTTGGTGAGTTCCCACTGGCCAGATTCGGGATGTGGGAATATCAAGAAGAGAAACGATGCCAATGTATAATAATTGAGCAACAACAGAAGCCATGGGCTTGACGAGATCCCGAAAACAGAAGAGACTTAACGTCTCCTTGTAAAGGATGCGAGGTAGTGAGACAGATGATGGAACGGGAGAAGCCCGGCATCAGAAGCACCACAGAAGCGATGTGAAGAGTATCTACAAGCCCACAGAAGGTACAAGCTCAACTTACCCACTGCGGACCATCTACTAATTCATAGAAAATGTTAGTAAGGTAAGAATGCAGATAAAATGGCAGTAGTTAGAGATGGAGTTCACTGATATCCACTGGCATCATTCTTCCTTCTTTTCAATTGAAACTTTCTTGGGTTAAAAAAAACAGAGAGAGAGAGAGAGAGAGAGAGAGAGAGAGAGAGAGAGAGAATTTGATAATATGGATACCTAGACTAGCATTCTTTGAGAGCTACTGCTCCTTTTTCCAATGTGTTTTCTTCACAGCGGTTGAGTACAGACCTTGGAATAAGAAAGCTGGGGAAATAGATGAATTCTAAAGATTACCCAGCTGTCTTCTCCTCTCAAAGATAGATAAGAAGCTAAACATTCACCACATTGTCTTTTTCATTTTACTTAATGGAAAACTCACATGACTTAGATCAAACTTACCCCCCCCCCACCGGGTTTACTGAGAGAACTGAGAGGAACCCTGCAGCGAAGCACACAGAGCATCAGCTACCTCAGCATCCTAAGTGTGCATTCAAATGGCGCCCTAAGGAGGGCAAAGAGGAGAAGCCCTCTCCAAGACAAAGTACGAGAACTATGGATATAACAAGTGAATGAGACTGATCCCTTGTCCTGGAGCAGGTGGGTCCAGTAAGGAGACACGGGAGCAAAAACAGATGTCTTGAGAACAAAGGACTCTGGAGGGGCAGAGCTTGTCATGTGGGTTTAGGAAAGCGGCAAACTGTTGTCAGTGCTGACTGATTCAAAGATGTTGACAAGACATCAGCTAGCACAATGCAACAACTCGTCAAGAAATAATGAAACTCGTTATAGTGCTTCAATTAGCTTAAACTTACCATATCTATTTTAGTTGAAGATTTGATCCTCTCTAAGGGGACACCAAACCTACCGAGGTGTCATCATTAAGGACAGAAAAACTTTAATGTATTGATCTTTTCCTTCTTCAGTAACAAGAATCCCTGTGTTCAAAAGGTTCACTAACATGTGAACCAAGCCACACATTCATTGTTTCAAAAATTAAATCAGTATTACGACTGTGCCTACACTAATGTGATGTGGGATGTTTGTGATTTTGACCATTTGGGTTTATTTATTTATTTTTTAATTATTAGTTGTTCCCACATTGACTGATAGAAAACCTTAGGCAAGTCTTGATAACCTAAATGTCCATTAGTACAAAACCGGTTAAATGAGAGAGGGCACAAGGGTCCTTCTCCCTCTAGCATGTGGACTTCAGTCCCAGCCTAAGCCACCCTTAGAGGCTTCCCTAGACTGTGATTTTGGAATGGTGGACTCCCTGTATTCACTCATCGCTCCCTTCATTTGCCTAACCTAGTCATCCTTGGCTGAGTGCTTTGCTAGCATGCAAGCTGTATCGTAAGTCTGAATTCTTCAACAACCACAAGCGTCATCTCCAGTCATGTATGGTGTCTGTTAGACTCATATCTAGACGGGCTTCAGGACTCAATTTTTACCTTCACTATCTCCAAAATTTGCTTTAGCCTCTTGTACTAAGTATAGCCCTCCTCAGGGATTTTTCTAAGTCTCTCTCTCTATGTCTGTTATAAATCACAAATACATACATTTACATATACATACTTCAGTATATTTTAAGAGTTTCACAAATCTAGCTCCCAGACCTTGAGTCCTTTAAATATACAAAAGTTCCTTTGAAACATAACGCCGTCTTCTGACAAAGACAGCCATGGCAGGTATACAAGGTATTAAAAGAACACTGCAGAATTTCTCTGCAGATAGGTGGAAGACAGAAAGATGCCCGGGACTGCCTTCAGGAGTGAGCAATAAATCTGAAAGGAGTAGAAATGTACAATGTGGACAGGGGAGGGGACTCACAATGCACACCAGCAGAATAGCCAGAAAGGCCCAGGAAAGCAGCACAGGCTCAGAGAGAGAGAGAGAGAGAGAGAGAGAGAGAGAGAGAGAGAACACACAGACAGAATATATATTCTCAGTAGAGTGAAAACATGTAAACTAAGTTCCTTTTTGATCCTTAAGAGAGTTAATGAAATATAAAGTTATAAGGGAGGCAGAGTAAAGATGTTCATTTTCACAGTAAATTGTCCTTCCTAAAAATCTGCTCATTAAAATTACATCTCCTGCATATTTTTGTTGTTGTTTTTAATTTTTTTATTATATATTATCTTCACTTTCATTTCAAATGCTATCCCCTTTCCTAGTTTCCTCTCCAAAAGTCCCCTATACCTCCCACCCCCGCCCTGTTTCCCAACCCACCCATTCCTGCTTCCTGGCCCTGGCATTCCCCTGTTCTGGGGCATATAATCGTCACAGGACAAAGGGCCTCTCCTCCCAATGATGGCTGATTAGGCCATCCTCTGCTACATATGCAGCTAGAGACACAGCTCTGGGGGTACTGGTTAGTTCATATTGTTGTTCCTCCTATAGGGTTGCAGACCTTGTTGGTTTTTGAGACTGGGTCTCGACAAAACCCTGCCTGGCCCAGAAATCAACACATAGACCCACCTCTGCCTCCCCAGTGCTGAGATTAAATATGTGTGCCACCAGGCCTGGATCCTTCATAATTTTGATTCCTATAATATAGAAAGTCCTATCCCTTCACATTTACATGTGGACTGAACTGACTGGGATGGCTTGCTGCAGAAACCGCTCCACTGGGTGTAATGGTGTCTGAAACGCTGGCTCACCCTCAGGGGCAAACACTGCAGCAGAAGAAATAACGTTGGTCCACAAACCCCCAGAATAGCAGAGGGTGAAATGAACCAGGCTCCATGCAAATGTAATAACAGAGTGTAGAGAAGGGACAGAGGTCAGCTGTGACGGTAAGGGCAGCATACAAAAGAAAGTGGGGTATGAGCCCAGGCTTTTAGTTAGGAAGGCATACAAACTCCAAAAGCAACTGTGCCTGCCCGCCCTTCCCAGCAACCACTCACTTTACTCCAAACAGTCATCTATAATTAGAAATGCTAGGGACATCAAATAGAAGAGGTGGTGGGAGTGGGCCGAGGGAATCTGCTTATAGAGGATGACTCTTTTCCACCCTTGATATAAAGAGATGCTGAATCACTGCTTCCATTCAAATGTGGGCCAAAGGGTGAACTGGATGGCATCGTCACACAACCAAACTAAAGCTTTTAGGAAACACTTCAGCAAATAGGATATGATTTTGCCTATGACACGTTCTTCAACTTCAAGACGACCCTCTGTTAGGTATTTGTGACAATTAATAAGTTGGCTGGAAGGGTCTAAGAGCAGGAAGGAAGATATAAGTAGTGAGTGGTGCGGGACCCAGAATCACCCTGTGCCCGCCAGACTCTGGAACACATCAAACTTTTCCATTTCAAAGTCTCACAAGAGTTCCATATTTAACATGTCCCAAACATGTTGGCGTCAACATCTGCACCTTCTCCTATGTCCTATCGTTCACCAAAGAACACATGGGAAACTTCTGAATCCTCCTCAATTCTCCTTCTTGATTCGTTCTTCTTCTCTGTCTTCCACAACAGCTACTTTGTTGGAATGAGTATGTACCAGTCCCCGAGCTCAGTGCTCTGTAAATAGCTTGTCATTTAATCCTTACTTAGAATTCCAGTGAGGTAGGAGTCTTATCTGCCTTTTGCTAAGATGAGGTTATACACAGAAAAGATCCTCAGGAAACCCCACCCCACCACAGCCTTCACACTGTGAGCACCCATCCATCCTGTTTTGGGGATTTTTCAGTGCCTTACTATCCTTTCTATTCCCACCACTACTTACAACCATGTCTAACTGTTCACCTCGTGCTGGAAAAACTCCAGCTCTGAACCTCAAATAGTTATTCCTTAAACTGCCAAAGAGGAAGTTCCAAAATTAGCCCCAAACCTCAAATGTCTGCACGTGCCAGGCATTTGCCCTGAAGGAAGTGAGCACGGGTAAAACGGAGCACAGGCTCCTTCCATCCGGGCTGCTGAATTAACACCCTCTAGCCCACGGGTTCCCTGAAGCAATGCCAAGTCACCGATTTTCAACACTGTCTGTGGAATCCACCTTTCCTGTGAAACACTGACACTTTCAAAAACAAGCTAAAGCATCCTGACCAGAAAGAAATTCACCTTTAGGTTAGCTTTGGCTCCTCAGCACCAGCTCATATGGTCTAAAGTAGTTGCAATTTCCTTGATTCAAGTCTTTGCCGTGGTTCTGGATTGCCCTGTGGTCAAGGCTAATCTACTTAGTATGACATCAAAGACGCCCGAGACATTCCTACTTGCTTCTCTTATCAGACATCCTTCAAGCATTTACCCCACTGCTGAACTGGGATGGCTTACACTTCCTGGAATGTGCTCATTTTGGCTTCGGCCATCTTTGTGCAGTTCTCTGTTTTCCAAGAATGTCCTTCACTTGCCTTATCCACAACAACTGAGCTGGGCCGTCACTCATGGTCTACAGTGCTGTCCACTGAGAGGCACATTCACAGTGTCCAACATCATTTACATCCCATTACAATACATCTCTCTCATCCAGCGCTGCTCTGAACCTTAACCCCCGATGCTGAGTGGAACTCAAGATCAAGCATGTGATTCTGTATTACTTACTGAACGAATTAACTGAACACGGTGGAACCTACGGACCTCTCATTGCTCCAACACAGAAGGGATAATTCTTCCCCTGAACTTCCTTGACTCTTCTTAAGTTGTCATTTATTGTTATTGGGGGAGGGGAGCCACACATGTGAAGGCTTGAGTGCCACGGTGGCATGCACATGCGCAGTCAGTTTTTTCAGGTCTACCTTTATAAAGGTTCACCTGCCAGTTGTCATGCCCCCACGGAGCCATCTTGTCTGCCCACCCTCAACACTTCATCCCTGACTTTTTCCTATGTTAGAGTTATAAAAGGAATAAAGACCAAAATCTTAAATGACTGAGTTCCTTAAGAGCGAAGGTCCATGCTCTGTTCATCTCTGTGCACCCCTGGCTCCTAACTTTAGCTCCTAACTAAATCACAGTAACTGTAAACGCTAAGGTTCCAGAGGGCAACTCTACTTTCTTCTACTTGTTTCAAGTGCAAGCACTATGAGCTAACCAAAACCATTTCACTGAGGGCTTTATGCAAAGATATTATTCACAACAGAGAAAAGAAGTGGTGCCAACCAAAGACAGCAGTCCAGCAAAGGGCTTTATTCTAGCACTGAACAACTAGAAAAATGTACTACTTCCTGTTAACTCTTGCAAAAGATGGACATGGGAAATGAAAGGCAATTTAAATGTGTGATGCCCTTCACCCTACAAGGCAGGGAAACACAGCTCAGAGCTCTGTTTGCGATCTGTTTGAACGAACACATTCATCAAGAACCATTTAAACATTAGTTGACATGTCAGTCTGGATGGAGGAACTATTAGAGGCACCACCCCAAGATCAAAAGCTGCAGGCAGTGACTACTGACGGAGGGAGAATTAGTCCTTCCCTGGGAGGAACCCCCTAAATGGTTATCCAATATCCAGTGGTCAGCCTTAAAATCCACACACATACAAGCTACACTATATGGACTCAGTAGCTGTATTTATATAGTTGTTTGCATATACATATGTAGCAATAATTAAAGAAAAAGGCCATCAATATGGGGTGATGGTATGTGGGAGGTCAAAGGCAGGAGAGAATAATGTAATTATGTCTTACTTATTAAAGAAATTAAACAGGAAATTGTTCACGAATGTTGGATCTGGAAGTCCACACCTGTAATCCCAGTCTTTGGGGTCGGGGGAGGTCAAGGCAAGAAGAGTCAGAATTTGAAGTCAGCCTGGACTATATAGAGAGTTTGTTTAAAGCTGACCTGGGGCTACATAGAGACACCTGACTACTTGATAGGGAAGGGGGAGGAAGGAAGGTGGGAGAGGAAGAGGGAGGGAGGGGGAGGAGGAGAAAAGAAAGAAAAGGAAAAAGAAAAGGAGAGAAATTATTCTGCAGCCAACAGGCTATGATCAGAAACTCGCCCCCCAAAAAAGTACTATTAATTTTTTACCAAATGTTCTCTTTGAAATCCTACCTTTGAACCGTCTCCAGGGACATGGGATAGCTCCTTCAGCACCCATGTTGTGTTGCCGTCTTAGAACCTATTGCACTTTGTAATTTGGTATTCCCTCACCCAGATTGTTCACTGAAGTTGTGAAGGGCTTGTTAAGTGACCTTACTCAGGGCACAAACGTTTAACCAAGGAATAACCAACCAAAGCATCAGGATGCAGATATATATATATATATATATATATATATATATATATATATATATATATATATATATATATATACATACATACATATATATCAATGTACAGCTTGTTATTTGATACAGTAAAAATATTTCTTACCTGAATTGTTCCTCGGAGAATTAAACATGAAACATAATTCCCACAGGTTAGTCATGGGCTGGCGTTAGTCATTTCACTTGGTAGACTTTACATAGATATATACATTTGCCTCTATAAGGATTAAAAGTTTAAACTGTCTACTAGGTTAGGATGGAGGTCAGTTTATTAGATTTGTAAAACAAGAGGGAGAAATAAAAATTGAGAGGGAAAAGTTTAACCTAACAACTCAGTTAAAGTTAGAATAACTAAAAGGGAAAACACGGAAAACAAAACACCTCACTTCTCTGTAGAATAGAGTTTCCCCCAAATAAGACACTCAAAACCAAGAAATGTTAAGCTTTTTCTTGTAGCTTTATAAAGTATCTTTTAGATGTTATGGCCTTCAAGACATATATTAGCCAAAATTATGTCAAGAAATATGTTCCTCTAACCTTTGAGCTGGCACCTTATCCTTGCTAGTCTCTGCCTTAAGACGTAGAAAGCTGCAAAACAAATGGCCAAAAAAAGAAATTCCAGATCTTTTCTCTGTAAGGAGGCGGGGCTCGGGTATGACCAACTTGTTACATTCCGGGAGACTTACACACATTCAACTTTCAGTGCTTCTCTGAAACAACAAAAAAAAAAAATCTAGGACATGTTTAAAATAGTAATATTTTAGTCATCATTTTGTTATTAGAAAACATTTTGTAACAAAAATATTAAGCAATAATTGAAGCTATGCTATTCTTCTGTTGTCCAAGTTCTTCTTAAAACATTTGAAAACATTTGTGTGTGTGTGTGTGTGTGTGTGTGTGTGTGTGTGTGTGTGTGTTGGGGGAGGGGCATGTGCAGGTGTACCACAGTGTACACTTGGAGATCAGAAATCAACTTGTCGGAGCTGCTTCTCTCCTTCAGCCATGTGGGTCTCAGGGAGGCCAGCAGCAAGTATCTACTCAATGAGCAACAGGGACAGCCATCTATATTCCAAGTTCTAATGAAATATTTCAGAGCTTTTGCAACACAGTATCTTTTCCAATATTTCATTTTCAAAACTCTGATTGCGGGTTTCTAGAGTCAGTATTCTTTTTATTTAAATCAATTTTGGATAAAATTTTGTTCAATTTTTGAAAAAAAAAAAGAACAACGTTGGCTCAATCAATACCCAGGCTAATAGATCGTACGTTGCGATCATTCACTTACCTTTTCCTCATAAACCACACGTTCCCTTCTCTCTCCAGCTTTGAGAAAAACACATTAAAGTTTGTCTTCTTCCCTTTTGAGGCTCTGTCTTCTTGCGTGGCTGCTTTGGTTGTCAATAGCAACAAGAACTAACCGCAAAACCTCAGCCATTTCCCTTAGAGAGGCATTAATATCCACTTCAATGAAAGGTAAAGGAAGAAACCCAAAACACTACAAACAATGGTCAGTGCTGGACCAGTCTAGAGTCCTGGGGTGGCAGAAGAGATGGTTTCTTTATTGCATCTCTCTTTAGATGAATGCCTTCCCTCTTTAAAGCATAAAACATCCACTTTAACATATGGTCGTTTTTGTGTATTTGTCTAATTTAAGGGAGTCTTTTGGGGGGTGGGGGGCGGGTAACAGAAGAAGAGTTTGCAGGACTGATTTGTTTCAATCAAAGCAATAATTTGGCCATCCACCCAGAACGATTACAAAGCATTATTAAAGGCATACTCTACATTCGTTTGCTGGACTTTTGGTTTGTTGTTTATATGTGATTTCTGTGCATGCATGTACGCAAGCATGTGTGTTGTATGCATGAGTATGGGGGTATGCATGCCAGTGTGAGCACATGCAGAGGCCAGAAGAGGATACTGGGTGTCTTCCTCTATTGCCCTTTGCCTGACTGCCTTGAGATAGTCTCTTACGGAACAGAAACTGGTCCTTTCGGAGAGGCTGGCTGGCCAGCACAGTCCCTCCTGGGACCACACCGCTTCCTAAAGATGCTGGAGTTACAGGAATCTGCCATCAACCATGGCTTCTTGTTTTAATGGGTGCTGAGGATTCAAGCCCAGGTCCTCCTGTGTAGACTTACCCACTGATCTATTTCCCGGCCCGGGTCCTCCTGTGTGGACTTACCCACTGATCTATTTCAAGGCCCAGGTCCTCCTGTGTGGACTTACCCACCGATCCATCTCCTGGCCCAGGTGGACTTACCCTCCCATCTATCTTTCGGCCCTGGTTTGCTAGCTTTTTTCCCCCGTGTTGGTTATGTTTATAATTTGCATGTTGCTTTTATTGCCCTTAATTTAAAAATAATCCACCATATGTTGACAGAGACCTATTTGTTTAAATAGAATAATGAAATGCATCAAGTATTGTCTAAAGAAACACTGAAAATAAATCAAAGCATAAAGAACATTCTGGATGGCATATTTAGACGTTGGATTTGTGGCTATGATTATGCACGAGAAAGGAAATGTAAGAGAAAACTATTTCTTTAATATTCTATGACCAACTTTGAATAATTTATCTGCAAAAATATTTTAAATTATTTTAAACGAAAGAAAAAAGAGTCATTAAAGGATAGCAAACATCATTATTTACAAGCTAGCTGTCTCAGAACCACACAGCACAACAGTTATGTATAGTCTATTTCCTTATAATAGCTTAAGGTTGGTTGACATTTTTCTTATTTAACATGAGGTAACCTAGAAATGCTTGATTTGGTAACTTGATTGGTATCAGTATACAGACCTCTTATGGCTTCTGGCTTAAATCTCAGCCAATGTCCCACACTCTAAAATTCACATTTTAAAAACCATATGAAGCTTCTTTTTAAGCTAAAGCAGTATTAAGCATGGGATAGAGGGCTTACAGAGCATCTCTGGGGTCTAATCTCTCCTGGTGGATAAAGACATTTTCATAGGCAACCTATAGCACAATTTTTTGAAAAGTTGCCAAAAATACATTCCCTGCATGTGCTCTGTGTCTTAGTGCATTGTGAAAAGCTCTGGAATGGAGCTCATTTGGAGTTCGTCATAATACAGAAAAACCTGGCCCACTTTTCTCCTGATAATCTGTTCCTCCACAACTATTGTAAAATGGTCATGGGTGTCAAATACATTCAACACTGCCTACAAAGCCACAGGTTTGTAATGCAGGACTCAGTCATCTTCCCTGCCTCCGTTCATCTGAGACTTCTGATAATTCACACTTTGCTACATACCCTTAAAATTAATAAGCACATGGATATGTTTATGAAGCTGTTGCACACTAAATAAACTATTTGTTTGTTTGTTTGTTTGTTTGTTTTTCGAGACAGGGTTTCTCTGTTTAGCCCTGGCTGTCCCGAAACTCACTTTGTAGACCAGGCTGGCCTCGACTCAGAAATCCGCCTGCCTCTGCCTCCCGAGTGCTGGGATTAAAGGTGTGCGCCACCACGCCTGGCTCTAAATAAACTATTAAGTGACCAGCTTTTCTTGCCTGCTGAGCACAGCTTTGTGGGTTTAGAGATAGTTCCGAGGTTCAGACAGTGTTAAAGATGAAGGGGAGACATATTTTAGTGGTACAGTGTGTACCTAGCATGTACGTAAGCCCTGGGCTTGATCTCCAGCAATGGAAAGCAATCTTCAGAGCCATGCATGATGGTATGCACTTTTAATAGCATTTGGGAGGAATAAATAGAAGGACCACAAGTCTGAGGCCATGGTGGGAACAGTAAGGACAGGAAGAAGGGAGATGCGAGAAGAAGCCAGATGAGGGATAGGACAGAGAACCTGAAGGTAGTAACCCCACAGTCACCGTGCGGGTCTGCTTGTTTGCAGTTTAATTTACTATAAAGAATTGTGAGCTGCCCAACTGTTAGGCTGCTTAAAACCTTTGGAAAGAAACAATTAAGTACTACACATTGAGATGGCTGGTACAGTTACCACTTGAGGCCCAGAGGCCCTTAAACATGTGGCCCAACAGGCCAGAGGCCAACTCCTCACAGTGACAACCATGAGGGACAAGCATGAGAGGGAAAGGAAGACATGTCATGTCATCCTTGAGCTACCTGCCAAATCCTAACCACCAGCCACAAAGTCTACCAATCTCAAAAGCTCTCCAGATCCCAACCTTAAATTGTATAGTTCTCATTGTCAAAGACTTGGCATTAATCTGGGGAAATCTCTTCACAGTCAATTAGTGAACTTGGCACAGTCACACACAAACACGCAGGATGACAGACAGCAGAACAGAGGAAGTTAAGAACCCAGGAGAGCCCAGCTTTCAGGATGCTCCTTCGTGACTATTAAAGAATTCATTAGTGCAGAGAACAGAGCAGTTAGCAGACATATACATAATTTTATATTTTTCTTTCCTAAAAAGCCATTTTAAATCTCAATTTTAAATAAAAAGTGAAACAGTGTATCATAATTTTAATACCTAGCCATATGTAGATAGATACTAAGATAGGGTGAGTAACTTAATTCATTGATGAATTTTAATTCCAATCTGAAAATAAAAACCTCTCAGAATACCATAAAATGTAGAAAACATAAGTATCCAGTTAATATCCAGTTTATATATAAGAAGTATATCCCAGTAGAGAAGATACTAAGATACTGAAGAATTTTGGTTGTGGGAAGCTTATATTTAGGGCTCATAACATCCACCCAGAGTGGCTCACAACCACCTGAAAATGTAGTTTCAGAAGACTCAGTGCGTTTTTTTCTAGCCATTGAAGGTACACTCATGCATGTACCTACCCCCTGCCTCTCCCCACCCCCATACATACTTTTAAAAGTTAAAAACTGGGGCTGGAAAGATGGCTCATCAATTAAGAGCACTGGCTGTTCTTCTAGAGGACCCAGATTTGATTCCCAGCACCTACATGACAGTTCACAACCTTCTGCTACTCCAGTTCCAGGGGGTCTGATAGCCCCTTCTAGCCTACATGGACACCAGTCATGGGCATGTTGCCCAGTCATATGTGTATGCAAAACACTCATACATGTGAATGTATATTATATGAACATAATAAAAATAAGTGTTAACTTTTATAAAAAGAAAAAATAAAAGAACATAAAGTTGGATGGGTAGGTAGGAAGGACTGGGAGTAATTGGGGGGAAGAAAAAACATGATCACAATATATTGTATAAAAAGGTTTTTCAATTAAATAAAAGAAAAAACTATGCATGGGATAATTACTGTCAGTTTAGCAACAAATACCTTTTGTCATTTATGGAATTCATTGAAATTGGGTTTGATATTTAGCATTTGTGAAAATAAGACTGAAGGTCGTCGAGGTTTGTGGTTTTGTTGTTGCTGTTTGGGTTTTGGTTTGGCAGTGTCTCTGTGTAGCTCTGGCTGTCCTGATCTCACTCTGTAGACCAGGATGGCCTTGAACTCATGGAAAGCTGCCTGCTTCTGCTTCTCAATTACTGGGATCAATGAAGCACACCCCAATGACTAGGAAAAGTAACACTGACTTCACAGAGTATATATCAATCTAAGAATTACTGAGTGCTTTTCTTCCTTTCGTGTACACTAGCACAAATTTAAACTGTGATGAAATCGTTCCTAAAGATTCAGAGTCCGTGAATAATATCCACTATGGAAGTCAATCCTGACCAAGTGCAGAATCTGATTATGTTTTAGCAGGGAACTGGACAAAATTCTGGGGAATGTATGCCATTACTCCACAGAATGGGAGGAAAGATATTACCAAGTTAAGTATTTGGCTTTAAATTCTACTGACAAAAATCATCTATATCAAATCCTTAGTTACAAATCTTCATTTCCTGAAGTTTGGTATCTATCAGTGCTGGCCTGACTTTTAGTATAAGAAGCTCCTCTGGGAGGTGAGACTATTTGTTCTCCAGGAGCAGCTACCGTATTCTAAAGGCAAAACTAATCTTGATATTTGTGTCTACTTTCCTCCACCAGAATTATATTGCCTTAGCAATTTTATCAGGATAAATTAAAACTCAAATTCCTTATAGAAAGATATGGAATGAATGAACAGAAGATGTCTGTGAATATTTACCACACACCATAATAACTCATCTGGGCTATAATATATTCCTCTATGCTGGCTTTAATGAGAACTTCATTATAACCATAACTATCTCTTTAATTACATATTAATAAGTAAGGAAATAAAAAACCTAAAACAATGTTATAGTACATTAAAGTAGAAAATTATATTTGGTATTACTTAACCAAATACTAATAACATGCACGTTTTCAGTAAGCACAATTACTTTTCTTCTTGTCCTACATGTTCCTAGGGAAGGACTGACAACCACTTTAGACCAATGCAACTGTTTTTCCCCCCAATCTAAACTGTCTCTGCTATCTACTGCTTGGGGAGGACAAATCTTTCATTGTTGTCATTAAGTAGAAATTGCTAACTCCTCGGTTCTCCAAGGCTGCTAAAGGTGAGAATCCAGGCAGCTCGGATTGCTGCTTCCTGTTTGGGGAACAGAAATCTCTGCCTCTCTAAGGGGAGGAGGTCTTCCTGGATTTGTGCCCTCTCAGAACACACACCACCTTTTTGTTATTATTTGGACTTTTATGATGTCAGTTTGTTTTCAGAGAGACAGAAAGAGTGAAGGAAGGAGACATGGAGGAAGGAGGGAGGGAGGAGAAGTTCTTATAGGGTGTATGTGCACCAGGATTTCAGGTCCCATTGTCAAAGGTGCTTGGTGAGGGGTCCATGTGAATCAGCCTCTCCTCACGCTGCAGCGAAAGGGGAAGACCTAAGTTTGGATTCCAGACTATCATACGTTCAGCTCATTCCTTGTGCTCCCCTTCTATCTAGTCAGCCCTAAGAAGTTTATACAGAGCAGCCCTCTGTAAGGTCCAGACAGACTGGGAGATCAAATAGATTTCATGAGAACTCCTGTATGAGGCTCTGAAGAAGTGAGCTTAGTCAAGAAACCAGCACAGTTGCTCGCTTCACTGGCCATTGACCGTGTAGTAGTATAAGGCAGGTAAATGGTGCCTGGATATAGCATCTGTGTTTGTCTCTTTACCCAGAACCATAATTTATATGGGTGCATAGTGAGATGGTGATGGGTTTCTGTGCTGATAGCTGATGAGTACAAATTAGTGTAAGAATTTCCCAGTGATTTCTTTCTACCACCTATTTATAGTGGAGCCCACGGACACCTCCCCATACTCACCCACGATGCTCCTGTTCTGTGTCTCCCTCTTTTTACTTAAACACTTCCTACTCTTAAAAAATGGTTGAAAAGGATTTGAAAAGCGTCATTTTACAAACAAGAGAAGACATAAGCAAATCAGAATAAGGAGATCAATCTACTTAATGTTTTTAACACATCTTCAGTGGGACCAAAAAAGTAGAAAGTGACCGAGTAGGAACAAAATCTCCTTATAAAATCACCTATGATTTATTCTATTTTTAAGTACATTTTTATAAAGAAAATGCAGAGTAAAACGAAGGCTCTCTTAATGTAGAAACAGGATGTCACTGAAGAGTTTTCCTGTATTTAGTTGTATAAGACAGCGGTGATAACAGACAGACATCCAGATAAGTCATTGTAGTATATCATGTAAAAACACAATCCTGAAAGTGACCTTTGTGCATATAAGTGGGAGATTATTACTGTACGTCTGTATGATAGCAAACTCTGAAGCCATTTAGAAGACTGAGACAGGTTTGCATGACCCTGCAAGGAATGGTCCTTAAACACTTTTGAAAAGGTACCGAAGAGCCTCAATTTATGCTACTGTTATGCAAAAAGTCAAAATCTTAAAACTATTTAGACACTTCTGCATAGATTAGTAAGAAACAGTAACTGTCTACCAGAGACTAGAACTTAGTGTCGAGAAAACAGAAAGGGAACAGATACTTACAGTTTCTGCAGCTCCAAGGGGCTTTCTCTCCCTCCCTCTGACCCGCCACACCTCCTTCTCAATTTTTTACTTAAATATCCATTTCTTAGCTTTTTTTTAAATGAGAGATGCATTATGTAAATGCCTTAACCAGAATAGGCAATAGAAAATATAAGCCCACATCCCACAGCTTTAGAAACACTGTGATCAGGGCTTTTGGTCTTTCTGCCATAATGTGTCCCCAGATAACATTTCAGCCTCAGCTTCTACTCCTCTCCCATACATCATGGATCCAATAACACAGGGCTCACCATGGGTATGTTGAATTATGGCTGAAGTTGAAAGATAATAGGAGCAATTCTTGAAAGACTATGTGAATCTTTCTTACAAATAGAAAAAGACTCTATATTCATAAAACCAGACAATATCATGGCTGCAGGCCAGGAGGAGATTTTGGCAAAGAGACAAATTTCAGTCCATTCTTCCGCCAGCGGTCAAAGGTCTCTGGACTAAGGAGAAACATTAAACCTGGATTAAACTAGGATCAGGCTAATGCCAGGCTTCCTTGGAAGAAAGTAGAGAGGAAAACACACTAAAGCTCAAGCAACAAGCAATGGGCCAGTCTCTGGATCCAGCATAACCAGATGAGAAACCACTCTCCCCCTGATCAAAGCTAAGAATCCGTATGCCTTTCAGACATACACAGAAATCTGCCTACATATCAGGAGACCACGACTCAGAGTTTTTCAGCATTCTGATCAAGGTGATTTTAGAAGCAGCACACAGATCTAGCAGTAGAGCACTGCTTAATTAATTTCAGGACAGCCACGCCATAGAATACTTTGAATCTATAAGAAGAAGGCTTTTCCCATACAGATGATAAGAAAATGGCTTTAAGGTGTTCTTCGAAGAAGGCACAGAGCAGTTTATCTACTAGGTTATATTTGTACCAAGCAGGTAGGTGGTAGGGGAGTCAGAGAAGTTAGCCAGAATATGAAAAATATCTCTGAAAGCTACATAGGGCACCTGATTACACTTATGTCTCTGAGGATTGGTTATCTCAGGAAGTGAATGCATTTTCCTTTCTAAATTTAAGATTTTTTTTTAAATGTTGGGACAAAAAAGTAAAAGCCTACATACAACTGAAAGAGAAAGGCGCACTCTCTTCAGTAGCACATACACTGGAACGATACAGGGAAGATGCTCGTGGCCCCTGTGTAAGCATGACACACAAATTTGTTAAGCGGTTTATAGTTTTTGCATTAGTTTCCGTATTCATGTGAACTTATAAACTTGCAGTAAGTGTTGAATGAAGAAAAGGCAAAACCATCTCTGTGTTGCAGAGGAGACAGTAAAAGGGCTGGGTCAACATACTCTGCTTTCCCCTCCCCCACTGCCGAGAAGGTCCTATCTCTGTGTTGAATAATATCCCTTATTTACTGTGGGGGTGATCATTCAACGTCACTGATCACCCTCAAAGCAGCTGGCTCGACTTGAACTGTACCGAGCATGAATCTGGCAGATAGAGAGCGAGCACCAAGTAGGAATGGTGGGTGGGCAGGACACTCTCACCAGAGGGCATCTGAGGAGAAAGCACACCTGCTCTGATCTGATGAGCCAGTTTCTGAGTAGCAGACACCTCGCTGCTCCTTGGTCCCTGTGTGCAGAGCTTGTGTTTGTCCGGCAGTGTGTTCCTGTAGCGGGGTGTGACGGCAGGCCAGGGGTGTGAGGACAGGCTTGGCTGATAACCAGCCAGAGTCTACTGACCTTCCCTCTCACAAGGCTGGCCCTTCAGCCTGAGAAGTACTAAAACTTCTAGTCTGTAAAGGTTAAGAGCTGCCCGAATTACCTGTAGGAAGGAGCTTGGGAAATTAGTGGCTTTTAATGGTATTACTTCAAAGATCATTTCCACTCATGGAAAGAAAGGAAAGAGCGAAGGCATTTCTTTAAAACTGAACTTTGAAGACTGCACGCACTCAAAAACTACCTGTTTGGAAAGGTCAAGATTCTTCAACACTACTTTGTGCTTGGAATTTGCATTCCAGGACCACTCAAAGTCACTCAAGGAACAAGGTGTTCCTAAATAGCCCTTCCAGGGAAGTGGGGTGGTGGTGGTGGTGGGGTGAGTCACTTTTGTTACAACAGCAACAAACCCAACTTCACTTCCTAAGGATTTGGAGATTCAGGTTTGGTGACATAAGCAATTCTGAAGTTATCCACAGCCTTGCTCCTATTCCTACCTTAAAAACAAACAAAGATTCTATGATCTGACCTCATCATTGGGAGAAGAGGCCAGAGAGCTCAGGACAATGGGCTATGTTCAGCTCCATGAAGCTGACAGAGATGCCTGCCAGCAACCTCTCATATGGCCCCAGATAGCATGTCCACCCCAGATTCCCAGTTATTCCTGGAGTACTCATAATTGAACATCATAAACTGTTTTTTTTTCCTTGTTCTGGTCAACCCTGCTCACTCTGGTCTGCCCTGCTGCTCACTCCGGTAGGCCCCGCTTGCTCGGGCCAGCCCCACTCGCTCCGGTTCAAGGATTCGTTTATT